>KE157656.1:22047-80518 GCA_000411055.1 Leavenworthia alabamica
TCTTAATTATATAAAATCATATATTTCACCTATTATTTATGTTTTTCATATATTTCATCATATATTATAAATATTATATATTACGAAACTATATTATCGAAATAAACAAATATCACATATAGTATAATTTAATCATATTATAAATTCTAAATACATAAAAAACAAAAAAAATATAAAACACACTAACATTTTTTTAATATATATTAAATAATATATTCATATAAACTAAATAAAATAAATATATTTTAAATATATTTCTCCGCGAGACAACCAGGTGATATACTAGTGATGATATATATATTTTGTCTTGTTCTTGAAGGTTGGTGCAATATTAAACGTAGCGTCTCATTCAATGAATATGTCATGGGTTCAACAAATATTTATCAATGATAATGATTATACGCCAAATGTTGCTGAGACTGTTGGTGCATTTGCTTTTGTTCTAGATTGGTTCTTAAGAGGAGTGACCACAGACGTTGGACTTATAAAAAAGTCTGGAACAAAGTGTGTTGTTATTGGAGTCACCTCAATGATCATCCCATGGCAAATCGGAAAATTCCTTTATACATCTAGAGAAGAATCAAATATATCCCTTACCATGTCACATAAAGAGTATAGTATAATCACATTCACCATGAGTATGACTCCATTCACATGCGTCAACATGTTCCTTACCGATCTCAAAGTAGCTAACACTGAGTTCGCCCAAATAGCTCAATCATCGGGTATGGTAACTGATATGTTAGCCTTTGGTATAAATGTATTAGGGCACTTTAGTCGTGACCAATCTACTAAAATGCGTATGGGAGTTGCTTTTATGGTATTCTTCATTTTCTTGTACCTTGTGAGACAAGCTATGCTTTGGATTATTAGACATACACCTGAAGGAGTGCCTGTAAAGAACGCATATCTTTACTTTGGTCTCTTGATGGCTTACTTGTCTTGTATTTTCTGGAGTCAATACTTATTCTTCGGACCACTTGGAGCATTTATTCTTGGTTTGGTTATACCTAATGGTCCACCATTAGGATCATTATTCATGGAAAGATTCAATGGCTTCAATCAAGGCATTTTCTTACCTCTCTTTGGATCTCTTACCATGCTTAAACTAGATTGGAAATCTCTAGACTATGCGTTTGGAAATGGAAAACATCTCGAAGGACCTTTCTACGAGTTTTGTTCATTCATTATTCTCTTATACGTAGCAAAGTTTATGACTTCGTTCTTTACAGCCATAGCTACAAAAATGCCAATGAGAGACTCACTTATACTAGGGTTCGTTATGGGCACTAAGAGTAGTTTCGAGCTGGCTTACTTACTCGCAGCTTTAGAAAAAGACGTAAGAATTAATCTTGTTGTTACCATTTTATAAATTTTTATTTGATCATATCTTAACTTATATATCTATGTTTCTTTTTCATTAACAGAGAATTTGTCTGTCGATATTCACACTTATGGGCATATACATTCTTGCAAACTCTTTGTTTACACCAATGGCTATACATTACTTATATGACCGGTCTAAAAGATTTGCGAGTTATGGAAAAAGAAGCTTGAGACATAAGTCACAACTACAATTGCTTGTGTGTATCAACAAGCGTGACAACATAACATCTATGACCAATCTTCTCAAAGCTATCTCTCCATCTAAGAACTCTCCAATGACTTGTTGTGTTCTTCACCTTATTGAGTTACTTGGTAAATCTACTCCCACGTTTATCTCTCACCAGCTTCAGAAACCAAAGCCTGGAAGTAGATCTTATTCTGAAAATGTTATCAACTCTTTCCAAATATTTCAAGACATTTATCGAGAGGCTGCTACTATAAACTTGTTCACTTCTTTGATTTTTGCTAAAGAGATGCATGAACATATATGTTGGTTCGCTCTTGATAAAAGTTCAAATCTTATTCTCCTCTCGTTTCACCGCGTTTGGGGAGCTAATGGAACTGGTATTATCTCAGATGATCAGAACTTGAGAAGTCTTAATCGTAGCGTCTTGAAACGAGCTCCTTGCTCCGTTGGACTCTTTGTTTATCGGAAACCACTTTGGCAACCTAAAGCTACTGAATCTCCTTGCCATGTAAGTAACTCTACCTTTGGTTTTCTTTATAACTAAAAAATAAAAAATGATTATGGATTCTTTAAAATATAAAATTCATATTTTCAATGACTATGGATTCTTTAAAATGGCCGGCCAACTATTTTGAATGTTTAAAATAAATGTTTTATTTAGTCTAAAATATATTTTTAAACATAAAATATATTTTTAAATCTATAAAAACACAATTTTAAATTATAAAAAAAATCAAATAAAAACTAATTGTATAAAAAATATATAAAAATTTAAAAATTGAAATTGAAAATATATCTCTACAATAAAAAAGTCTTTAAAAAATTATCTCTCAACTATTGAATTCTTTAAGCGACCACATATTAAAATGTTCCTCACTTAACCTAATTAAAAATACATTTAGGGGAGGTATTGAACTTGTGATTTGGAGAGATTTGATTTAAAATACCAAATCATGTGTTATTGAAACATGAATTTTAAAATAGTTATTGAAATTCAGTGTTATTGAAACATTGATTATTAAAAGTACCATGAAATATATTGTTATTGAAAACAGTATAAGGATTTGATTTAAAGATTTCAGCTGAGATTTCAGAGAATTTTTTAGTTAAAAATACAAAGACCAAAATCTCATGTTTTTATGTGAGATTTCAGCGAATTTTTTAACAGAATTTCAAATTCACTCAAATTTAACCAAATTCTCTCAAATCCTATTATAAATCAAATCTCTTCAAATACTTATTTAAATACCTCCCCCTTAATCTTATTATTTGTCACATATTGAATGCAGATTTGCTTGATTTACGTTGGTGGAAATGACGACAAAGAGGCCGTGGCATTAGCTGAACACATGAAAAGTAACGAACAAGTGAAACTAACAGTGTTACGACTGATCCCTGTGTCTAACTCCGATGAGAGCGGCAAATGGAGTGAGAAACAATTAATAGACAGGAACGGCCGTGAAGATAGGTCTGGAGATGGTTCAGTCACGTACATTGATAGGATGGTGGCAGATGGGACAGAAACATCAAAGGTTTTGCACTCAGTGGCTTATGACTATGATTTATTCTTAGTTGGGAGAAGAAGTGGGATTGGTACTAGAGTCACTAGAGGACTAGGGGATTGGATAGAGTTTGATGAACTTGGTGTTATTGGAGATTTGTTAGCTTCTGAATATTATCCTTCTAAAGCTTCTGTGTTGATCGTGCAACAACAAGAATGAGTTGTGTTTTTTTTTCTTGAAATTAAATTAGCTTTACAACAATAGTGTAAAAGAACTTGTATTACACAGAGTACGTTTTAAGCTGGTAATACATCATTTGGGCCTATAACTATAATTTGGGCCCATGATTATCATTTGGGCCTATAAAGAAGAGAGATGCGAGGGAAATCGTGCCGCCATTTTTAGATTTCTTCAACGTTGTAACAAGTGTCCTTACTAAAACCCTAATTCTTCTCGATTTCGTTTTTTTTTTGGGAATTTTTATTTTATGTTAGCGATTGGAGTATCGAATTACTTCCGATGTATACCTTTGGTTTCTACTAAGACTCAATTTTCTCAATTTTCATTCGTCTTGTTGTCTTTTAACCGCCAATTTTCATCTGTGAGTCTAAGGTCGTGCAACAGAGCTATGTCTTCTTCCCGCCCTTCTGCATTTGACGCTCTTATGTCCAATGCTCGCGCAGCTGCTAAGAAGAAGACTCCTCAGATCTCTGCTTCGTCTCGCTCGCCGAATAAAAGGAAAATTGGGGAAACCCAAGATTCTGATTTGACCAAACCTCTTGTTACTGAAAGTACACTATTGAAAGCAGAGGATCCAATTTCTGATTCAGCGAAACCCAGATCAGATACGCTGTCAATTGTGGGTGATTCAAAGACCGGAGCTAAAAAGTCTAGGTCTTTGAGTCAGACAGAAAAAGTTGAAGAACTGAAGAGCAAAATTGGATTGTTGAAGAAGAAGCCCAGTGATTTTGATCCTAAAAAAGTGTCTTCTTGGGAGAAAGGGGAGAGAGTTCCGTTTTTGTTCTTGGCTTTGGCTTTTGATTTGATTTCAAATGAAACTGGTCGAATTGTGATCACTGATATTCTCTGTAACATGTTGAGAACCGTTATTGCTACTACTCCAGAAGATTTGGTTGCTACTGTTTATCTCTCGGCCAATGAGATTGCTCCTGCTCATGAAGGTGTTGAATTGGGAATTGGTGAAGGTTCCATTATTAAGGCAATCTCTGAAGCTTTTGGTAGAACTGAGGATCAGGTTAAGAAGCAGAATACGGTATGTGGGGTTTTCTTCATTAATCTGGTTGCCTTTTTGTCCAATGAAGTTGTATGTGGTTGCTATAACGTTTTTGAATAAGAAAGTTTGTAGTTTTGTTGAAATTGAACTTGATTTATAGGAACTGGGAGACTTGGGGCTTGTAGCAAAAGGAAGCCGTTCGACTCAGACTATGATGTTCAAACCAGAACCATTGACTGTTGTCAAGGTTTTTGATACATTTCGACTAATTGCTAAGGTATTTATTGTTTCTGGCTTTTGAATGCTCTGGGAATTTTGTTATGATTTAGATGAGATTCAATCAACCTTCTGTTCTTTGACTGCATAAGAGATGAGTGAGACTATTACATGATAATTATTGCAGGAAACCGGAAAAGATAGTACCGAAAAGAAAAAGAATCGAATGAAGGCACTTCTTGTGGCAACAACAGACTGTGAACCTCTTTACTTAACTCGTTTACTTCAGGTATGCTTAACATCTTCACATTTCCAATGCTCATTTGTTCAGGTTCCTTATTTCGCCTTGCGGAATTCACCTTTCAGGCAAAATTGCGGTTAGGGTTCTCAGGACAGACTGTCTTAGCTGCCTTGGGACAAGCTGCTGTATATAACGAAGAGAACTCAAAGGCACCATCAAATATTAAGTCTCCTTTAGAAGAGGTTTGCTTTCTAATTTGCTTTTTTATTTCACACATGTTACTTGTGGCTTTAGGCTCTCTTTGTTACCTCCTTTACCTTTCTGTTTTTGTATGTGTATATTGAATGCATGTATTTTACATCATTTACACTTCTTTCCTGGATTCATCCTTCTGCTCTGATTTTGTAGGCTGCAAAGATTGTTAAACAAGTATTCACCGTGCTTCCTGTCTATGACATTATTGTTCCTGCTCTTCTAACTGGTGGTGTGTGGAATCTTCCTAAAACATGTAACTTTACACTGGGTGTTCCAATTGGACCCATGCTTGCAAAACCAACTAAAGGTGTAGCAGAGATACTGAATAAATTCCAGGACATTGTTTTCACATGCGAATACAAATATGATGGAGAACGTGCACAGGTGATTTTTTGGTGTCTACTTAAATTTGATGAATGCTATTCCTAGAGGTGAGTTATTTAATTATGCCGTAGTTTTAACGTATCGTCAATCATTTACTGAAGATACATTTTATGGAGGATGGTACATTTGAGATATACAGTCGAAATGCTGAAAGAAACACTGGGAAGTTCCCCGATGTTGCTATTGCGTTAGCAAGGTAAACTTCTGATGCAACTTGTTGAAGACATTAGAAAGAGCCAGTCTTCTTTCTACTGAAGTTAGTGAATCATCTCTATGCAGATTAAAGAAGCCTTCCGTAAAATCTTTTATTCTGGACTGTGAGGTTGTTGCTTTTGACAGGGAGAAAAACAAAATTCTTCCCTTCCAGGTAACTCATATGCGAGTAGCGATGTTCTGATAATCAAGTATGGTATTAGTTTTCATTTCTGTATCTTTACTTGAAGTATGCTATTTTAAAGAACTGCCAGAGAAATACTATATTTCTGCTTATGATCATACTTAAGTAGTTAAGTGTAGTGTTGGTGAGATTATAACTATTTGACTTAATGTGTAATGTTTTTTTTCCTTCAGATTTTGAGCACTAGAGCCCGTAAAAATGTGAATGTGAATGATATCAAGGTTGGGGTATGCATATTTGCTTTTGATATATTATATTTAAATGGCCAACAACTTATCCAGGAGAATCTTAATATACGCCGAGAGGTTAGTCATATCAGTAAATCATAATATTTCATTTTTCTTTGGTTTCGATGAAGTAAACTTTTGTTCAAATATGTAATTGTTTGTGTGCACCTTGCATCTAGCAGAAGCTATATGAATCCTTTGAGGAAGATCCTGGATATTTCCAATTTGCAACTGCTCTAACATCGAGCGATATTGATGAAATACAAAAGTTTCTTGATGCTTCTGTTGATATTGGGTATATATCTTGATCACTTTTCTATATCTCTGACAAATGCAGTAAACTTTAGTTTAAATGGTTGTCTAGCATTTTGTACCTTCAGGTGCACTCTAAAAATTAAAATTTCTGGAAGATATGTAGTCCTTTAGCATCTGTAACAGCTTGACCCATACCTGTTTATTACATCTGTCTTTGACTTGTTATCTCTATGTTGCTCCAGTTCTTAATCTGTATTTTTAATTTGCAGCTGTGAAGGTTTAATCATTAAAACATTGACCTCAGATGCCACATATGAGCCTGCAAAGCGATCCAATAATTGGCTAAAACTGAAGAAAGACTATATGGACAGGCAATAATACTCTCAAACAGTTTCTTAAAAACATTTATATCGAACAGTCTTTTCCTGACTCTCTAGGTTTGTATATTGTGCAGTATTGGGGACTCTGTGGATCTTGTACCAATTGCTGCTTTCCATGGACGTGGCAAACGAACAGGTGAGAGCTATTGAGAATATATTAGGTGATACATTTTCAACCTTTATGCTCTTAAGACAGCTATATACTTTTCTTGTAGGTGTCTATGGTGCATTTTTACTAGCTTGCTATGATGTTGATAAGGAAGAGTTCCAGAGCATTTGCAAAATCGGTCAGTCTTATACACCTCGAGATTACATATTTTGTATGTGTTGTGTTTAGTTTCTTAAGTTTCTTATACCTTGGTTTCATCATGGTTTGTGTTACTATAGGTACTGGATTTTCCGATGTCGTGCTTGAAGAGCGGTCCTCCAGTCTTCGTTCTAAAGTGATTGCTACACCAAAAGTAAGATATCTCTCTTCTCTCTGGTCTCTTTTTTGTTTGCTGCAATGTCATATAAGTATCTAGTCTGAGTTTCCTTGTTAATTTTAATGAACTCAAATATCCAGCAATACTACCGAGTTGGAGACAGCCTCAATCCAGATGTTTGGTTTGAGCCCACTGAGGTAGGGATTATGTTTTCTTGTACATCAAATCTTATGAGTCAAAAGTGTTAAAGCTTAAATAAAATGGTTGCTTAAAAGGTATGGGAAGTTAAAGCAGCTGATTTAACAATTAGCCCTGTGCACCGTGCAGCTACAGGCATTGTAGACCCTGATAAGGTTTAACATTCTCTGATTGAGCTATTTGATTTACATTTTGTGTTGAACTTGAAACTGAATCAATGTTTGTATCTTTAAAAAGGGAATTTCGCTACGTTTTCCTCGTCTACTCCGTGTACGAGAAGACAAGAAACCAGAGGAAGCAACATCATCTGAGCAGGTGAAGTCTCATCCATAATCCTAAACCATAACTCAAACCAGGGTTGGTTGTGAAGTTCTTTTTCCTTTGCTAATATCTGCTGCAGATTGCTGATATGTACCAAGCTCAGAAACACAATCATCCAAGCAATCAAGTCAATGGTGACGATGATTGAACAACAACTGTAATCTGATCTTGTAGCATAGTTCCTTGTATGTACGACATCGCCCGTTACTAAATGCTTGTGTTAAACTGTTAAAAAAATGTTAATGAGAGGTTCTGATCCATTGCCACGTTAATCAGTTCTTGTTTGTTCAATGCTTCTAAGAAGGTTATGTCTTCCTGAATTGTCTTACCATTAAAAAACGATTAAATTTTTATTTTTAACAAATTAAATTATTGGGGTTATTTCATTAACTGGAGTAATTAACCAAAAATCTCCTTTTAATTACAGTGTTTAATCGCCGTTAAGTATGAAATAAAGCGAAACCTCAATTGGGTTACGCAGAGGTTTTTAACGTCGTTTTCCATTGTCTCCGTACTGAAACTGTAACGCCTTTAATCAATAATCTCCCTGCCGTAGTTTTTTTGGTTTCGCCGGAAGAAGAACTAATGGATCCCGACAGGTATTCGTCTTCGTCGAAAGTATTGTTTTTGGTTACTGAACAATCATATTCGAAAGCTTTTACATTCCTTAATGGACTATCATTGTCAAGTATCTTTCCCAGTAGATCTTTGCTTTGCTTTGCTTAAGCTTTTGATTGGTTTTCTAATTGAGGGTTAGTTCATAGTTGAACCAAATTTGACACTTTTTGGCAATATCATTAGGTTGAATTCTCCAAATACATGTACTGTTACTCTTGAGGTTTTAGGGCAGGAATTGAAGTTTGCTCAGGTATGCATTTTTCACCTTTTCAATCTTCTGTTTTGACATGTCTAATGTTATGTGCTTCTAATGTTATATCATCATCATGATGTGATGCAAGGATCCAAACTCTAAGCATTTAGGAACAACCGTCTGGGATGCGTCCATGGTGTTTGCCAAATACTTGGTATCATCCTTTTTTTATCCTCATAGATTAATTTCTTTGCAGTGTTTAATGTAGATTTGGTACAACGTCCTTGACTTACTTATTAAATATCGTTCTTTCGTTATTCAACTTACCATTGAAACTACACCATAGAAAAGACTTGAGATTCACGAGAAAAGTTTCCTTACTCTCTCGACCAAGAAAGCCTTATTAGAATTATTTCAGGGGAAGAATTGTAGGAAGGGAAGATTTAGTCCGTCTAAACTTAAAGGGAAACGTGTTATTGAGCTAGGAGCAGGTTGTGGTGTTGCAGGATTTGGTATGTATATACAATAGACATGTTAGTATTGATTTTCTAGAGGAGTCGTCTTTCTTATGTATGGGCTATAGATTTGCTTGTCTGATATTGGAGTTTATGTTCATGTGTCAGCTATGGCAATGTTGGGTTGTGATGTGGTTACAACTGATCAAAAGGAGGTTTTACCATTGCTAAAGAGGAATGTAGAATGGAATACATCTACAATCTTACAGATGAATCCTGGTTCAGGTTTGTTTTAGTACTTTCTTCTCTAAGTAGCCATCTCACTTAAGCTTGCTCTATGAGCTACAAGGAAATATCTGAGTTGTTCTCTTCTTTATATCATTTTCTAATAAAGTTTTCATTCTTTGTAGCATCTTTTGGGTCTCTCCGAGTTGCAGAACTCGACTGGGGAAACAAAGATCATATAAGGGCCGTTGAGCCGCCTTTTGACTATGTCATTGGTACTGATGTTGTAAGTTAATTGTAATCTTCAAATCATTCTTTATAATTATACAGTTAAAATGGACTGGATTCACCCAAGGAAGTGACTGACTTCACCTTAAATTGTTTCAAGGTATATTCTGAGCAGCTTCTGGAACCTCTTTTGCATACGATACTTGCATTATCAGGGCCAAAGACAACAGTTATGGTATGAATTAAGATACTTGAGATATGCTTAAGATGTCATTTGAACTACAAGATCATTCATTGTTGTTTTTTTAGTTGGGTTATGAGATACGTTCGACTATTGTTCATGATAAAATGCTTCAGATGTGGAAAGACAACTTTGAAGTCAAAACCATACCGAGATCAAAGGTACATTGATGGCACAGTCACTGTTAAAGTTTCATGTAATACACAACTGCTTATTCTGAAACAAAATCTGCAGATGGATGGTGAATACCAAGACCCAAGTATTCATCTGTATATGATGGCACAAAAACCTCCTGTGGAGAGCTCTGGAAACACAAGCCGAGTTGAAGTTTTCATCGACACAGACGAAACAAAAGTCTCAACTGGAGAATGCCATGAGTTACCAAACCATTTGAAAGAGGAAGCTGTTGAAACACATCATCCTCGTCTTAAGGAAGATAGTTTATTGATGAAACTACGTGACGGGAAGCTAAGTGAATGGGAGATGAGAAGATATGGTACAGTTGCTGCACAGCTTCTACGTGACGTTAAGATAGATGTTCAGGTGAGTTATTGTTGATATGAAATATATCTGAAGTGAAGAGTTATATCATATTATCTTTGTTTTTTGTTTGTAGGCGAAAAAATGACTTTGGCATAAGTGACTTTGTTTCCTCAAAACGTCACCGTTTTGATTTTTTAACTTTTAGTATCATGGGCAATGTTATGTACACGTTTACGCCATATTATTAACAATTTAAAAAAGAAAATGCAAAATCACGTTTATGTATAAAATATATACTTAGTTTCTAGAAGATACTTTGATTATTTCAACATTCACACATATAATATATGGTATTTTATCAAACATAAAAAACATATAATATATTGGTCAGGTGAAACGGCTCCTTGACCTTAGGAATAGAGAGAGTAGAATTTATACTTTTTATAAATAAACTAGATGATGTTGATTTTAAATATTTGTTTACACTTTGATAAACAAGTCATTGTTTTCAAAATCTTAAGAATTTAGATTATCTAATTTTTTAATTTAAATTATATTATAATAAATAAAAAAATTAAAATTATACCAGTCAGTATTATTTCATCTGATCTTCCCTAATATATAATAGATTTTCACATAAAATGTATTTTTCTAAAAGTTTTAATTGGTTATTTAAACCATGATTTTGGTAAATATTAAATATTTTAAGTAAAATAAATACTAGTCAAATAATGGATTATTTACTTATATTACCCAATAATATTGCTCAAAACAATTAAATTTTTATTTATATTTTCCATTTGGGATATTGAAATATATATTTTCATTGTTGAAACAACATCATATTCGAAAAATGTTTAGATTGGATTCATTGGATCTAACCAATTGTGTAGTGATTATGAGAAAATATATAATTTATTGAATCTTATCATAGACAATACATATAATATGATAAATTAATTAGGAATTGGGTACATTAGTATCATAGGATATGGAAGAGTCGCTAGATTTATCCCTGTTAATGCAGCAACAATGACCTGCTCTTTGACAAAATCCTCCACGTGGATAACTTAAATCGTTTTTACAACGGTCATAGCAAACTATATCGCTTGTACATTTCTTGTACTCTAAGTAACATGTGTAGAGTCGTTCTGTTTAATTCACCAAAAAAAACATGATTTATAAAAATACAAAATTTAATAATTAAGAAAAAATAATCTATAAAATAACCAAAATTTATTTTGAAAATTTTCACGTATTTATCTTTAAAAGATCGCAAATATGAAAATTTTTAATAGTGAATAAAATATAAATAATACCTGAAAATATGGATTGAAAGCTAAGAGAAAACAACAAGAATATCACAAGAAATGCAAATTTCTGGGTTGCCATTAGTTATGATTCCTAAAAGATCAAATTCAATATTAGGAAAATTAATAAGAACATATAGAAAAAGAAAACAAAAACTGATAACTTACAAATATTTTGAGAGGTTTGATTTTTTAAGATTTAACAAGTTGTTGTTTTTTCAAATTTCTTATGAATATATTTATAATAGATAAATAAATTAATATTATTCCAACTTCAAAATTGTTTTATCAGATTTTTCCTAATAAATAATAAGTCTTAGTTTGACCAATAAAAAAGACAATAAATCTTCAATAATATAGATTTCCATATAATACAAAATAGTCATTTTTGGTCAAACACTTGATTTGTTAGGAGATCTTTTTAGTCTTTGTGGTTATTTACACAATAAAACTTGGTCAAATAATTGACTGTCTATTTATGCATTAAAATAATTTTTTTCTTTTTGAGATACTAAAATAATTGTGTAATTGAATGACTACATAATTTAAAATTTTAGTAGAGATTAGAACCATAATTCGGGCGGATTTTTGTTTACAAACTAATATATTCTTAGTAAATATATTGATTAATAAATTTACATATTTATTTCAATTAAAATAAATATGTATTCTCGTTTTAGATTAAATGTATTATAACTAATATTTGATTTTGTTTAAATTTTTACAAGTAAAAATTTAATCTAAAAATACTACGCAATAGATCATATAAGAGGTTTACAACGATCTAATTTAATTACTCATAAATTAAATTTCTTATTAATATATCATATATCACAACTATAACGACCCATATTATTTTTCTATATATCTTATTTTTTCGATTATACGTCTAATATGGTTTATAAATACGCACTTTATCTTATTTCTTGTATTTTTGCATCAACAATATAAAATTAAATTTAACTTTCACTATTTTCTTATTTTTATTTTTATGTGTATATTTTCAGTGTATGCTTATAGATCTAAACGTTGTAAATATTTGTTTATTTTATTTTCTCAAATATTAATTTGAACATGTTAATGTTTTTGTGATATCATAACATATATCTGATAATCTGTATTTTCGTATACCATTTATTATTTTAAAAATTTTTATTCAACTTTTTACAACTTTTGTTAAATATCCAATTGTTAATAGAATTTTTGTCCATTCTAACTACGAACTATCAAAATTTAAAAAAAAATATTTATTTTATTGAAAGTGTTTCACTTGTTTTAAGTTTTATATTATTTTTACAATTTAAATTTGTACAAATTTAAATTATTTGTTTACTAAATTTATAAAAATTTTAAAGGTTACATATAAAATCCAATTAAGACATGACTATGAGATTAAAAGATTATGAATTTTTAACTAACCACCCGAGTACAAATTTAAATTATTTGTTTACTAAATTTATAAAAATTTTAAAGGTTACATATAAAATCCAATTAAGACATGACTATGAGATTAAAAGATTATGAATTTTTAACTAACCACCCGAGTACAAATTTAAATTATTTGTTTACTAAATTTATAAAAATTTTAAAGGTTACATATAAAATCCAATTAAGACATGACTATGAAATTAAAAGATTATGAATTTTTAACTAACCACCCGAAATAAATTACTTTCTTTGACTAATTGGTCTGAAATAAATTCAGAAAAAGTTCTTCTCACAAGTCCTGATGCGAATTGGTCGTCCGCATGAAAGTAACGTGACCCATGCTGTTTTCATATATTGTCTTTTTTTTTTCTATTGGGAAACATATATTTTATAGTATAAAGTATAAAGTATTTCATTAACTCCTTTTTGGTATTTGTTATTCTTTCAATGTATTTGCTTTGCCGTGTCAAATGATTTATAATACATTTAAGGGATGGAACAAATTTTTTAAATCATATAAAAACAATTAACTAATTTTTTAAAAATTAAAGATATTAAAAAACAAAATTCCAACATAAATCACTCTAAAATTCATATATTTTCGCTTACCGAATAGTTTTACTATTAACCGGTTAAAACTTTTTTTTACTTTTTCATCATTATCAAAATTTGACATATATATCAGATGAACAAATATTTATTCCACTGTAAAATTTATTTTAAAAACTAAAAATAGTGATGCATAAGGCTTTGATTCACATCTGCTTTTTGAAAAATTTGGAGATGAATAAGGCTTAAATTCACACCTGCCTTTTGTTCCCACTTTAAAATAGTAAAAAACATATTTTCAAAAAGAGTCAAAGATGTCGTCTGGGACGAAAGAGATCATATGAAGTCTTGTGGACTTGTAATAAGACTTACGCTTTAACATATCTGTACAAAGTCTTCTGTCTCATTAATTATATATAGCTGCATGTGTTTCTCAACAAATCTCAATAACTTATCACTTAATTTAAAGACAAAAAAACCCAACTCTCTTCTATTTTTCTCCTCGACAAGACAAAACAAAGATGGTGAACTACTCAACTGTCGCATGCATCTTCTTTGTGGCTCTTTTCATCATGGTTTCATATTCTAATGCTGCTTCAAATCAAGGAGAAGTTGGTAATATATGAATTTTTCAGTACGTATATATATATTGAAAAATCTTGATTTGTTTTTTTATTGGTGGTGTAGAGGATGAACACGAGTTTAACTATAAGAAGAACGATGAAAAAGGGCCAGAGAGATGGGGTGAACTTAAACCAGAGTGGGAAATGTGTGGCAAAGGAGATATACAATCTCCTATAGATCTTATGAACAAGAGAGTTAACATTGTTTCTCATCTTGGAAGACTTAATAGAGATTATAATCCTTCAAATGCAACTCTCAAGAATAGAGGTCATGATATTATGGTATGTGTATTATAATACCATGTTGATCACCTATTCATGTTTAAACCCAATTATTAAGTGGTAATATTGATGTAGTTAAAATTCGAAGATGGAGGAGGAAGTATTAAGATTAATGGTTTTGAATATGAACTTCAACAGCTTCATTGGCACTCTCCTTCTGAACATACTATCAATGGAAGAAGGTAAATACACCATAAGTCTTGGACATATATAGTATGTATAGTTTACAAAATTTGGTATTATTCTATTCACAAATAAAGTATTATTGAACTTGTAAACCAGGTTTGCACTTGAGCTTCATATGGTTCACGAAGGCAAGAAAGGGAGAATGGCTGTTGTGACTGTGTTATACAAAATCGGAAGAGCAGATACTTTTCTCAGATCGGTACACTAATAAAAACCTATTTATTCACTTATTGATAACAAAATGGTAATTTATTTATTCTTGAATTTGGGGTTTGTGTTATAGTTGGAAAAGGAATTAGAGGGCATTGCTGAAACTGAGAAGGCAGAGAAAAATGTAGGGATGATTGATCCTACTCAAATTAAGATCGGAAGTAGAAAATATTATAGATACATTGGTTCACTTACGACTCCTCCTTGCACTCAAAACGTTACTTGGAGCATCGTCAGAAAGGTTAGTATTTATGTGTGTTTTTAACCTAATTAATGGTTATAATTTATCCTTTTAATGAATTTTCAGGTTAGGACCGTAACAAGAAAACAAATCAGGCTTCTCCGAGTGGCTGTTCACGATGTAAGTTTCTTACAAAATATATTTATGTTTGGTTTATTGAATATTTAATAGAAGATCATTATATATTTATCATTATTAACTCCTTTAATGTTTAATATCGTAATAAATAATGTTAATATCAAAACAGGATGCAAATACGAATGCTAGGCCGGTTCAACCAATCAACAAGCGGGTGGTTAATTTATACAGACCAAGAGTTTAACTAATGAAGACACCAAATTTTTTTATTTATCTTTTAAAACTTCATATTTACTTATAAATAAATCATAGACTAAAAAGTCTAAAATAATGGTTTCCGCGTTATAAATAAATCATAGACTAATTTATTAATAATATGCAATTATGCACAAGCTTAATAATTAATACATTTATTTACGTTTATAATTTAGCCAATATCGTCTGCCACGTGGTATTTAAATGAATCGAATTCAGACCCTTACATTAATTAAGCGCTACATTTGTTCATGGGCTTATTTTAAAACGGCCCAACTTACTAACCGGCCCAACTTATTAAACGGCCCAACTTATTAAACGGCCCATATCTCTGCCATGCCATGTTTAACAAACATCTTCTTCTCCACGAATCCTTAGAAGTATCCGTTAAGAATAAGAAGATGATGATGCTCTCGTATCCTCCTCTCACCATTCCCTCTTCTCACCCAGTCCATTTCCTTCCTTTATCTGATCCTCCTTACGATTCTCTTCGAAGTCATCATTCTCTTTCTCTTCTCCACAATTGCAAAACTCTTCAATCTCTACGCATAATCCATGCTCAGATGATCAAAACGGGTCTCCATAATACCAACTATGCTCTCAGCAAGCTTATTGAGTTCTGTATTCTTTCTCCACACTTTGAAGGTCTTCCTTATGCAATCTCCGTTTTCGAAACGATTCAAGAGCCGAACCTGTTGATTTGGAACACAATGTTTCGTGGCCACGCGTTGAGTTCAAACCCTGTTTCTGCTCTCAAGTTATATGTTTATATGATTTCACTTGGGCTTCTTCCTAATTCATACACGTTTCCGTTTCTCTTGAAATCTTGTGCTAAATTAAAGGCTTCCAAGGAAGGGCAACAGATCCACGGACACGTTTTGAAACATGGGTATGAGTTAGATTTGTATGTACATACTTCTTTGATCTCAATGTATGTTCAAAACGGGAGATTAGAAGATGCACATAAGGTGTTCGATAAAAGTTCGCACCGTGATGTGGTTTCCTACACAGCTTTGATCACGGGTTATGCTTCACGAGGCTATATCGAAAGTGCTCAGAAGATGTTTGATGAAATTCCAGTTAAAGACGTAGTGTCATGGAATGCAATGATCTCAGGATATGTTGAAAATGGTAACTTTAAAGGAGCATTGGATTTGTTTAAAGAGATGATGAACACTAACGTTAGGCCAGACGAGAGTACAATGGTAACTGTAGTTTCTGCTTGTGCTCAGTCTGGTAGTATTGAATTTGGTCGTCAAGTACATTCATGGATTGATAATCATGGGTTTGGTTCAAGTCTTAAAATTGTTAATGCTCTTATCGATTTGTACTCAAAATGTGGTGAAGTAGAGATAGCATGTGGTTTGTTCCAAGGATTGTCGCACAAGGATGTAATTTCCTGGAATACTTTGATCGGTGGTTACACAAATTTGAATCTTTACAAAGAAGCATTGTTGTTGTTTCAAGAAATGCTAAGATCAGGTGAAAATCCAAACGATGTGACAATGCTAAGTATTCTTCCTGCTTGTGCACACGTTGGAGCCATTGATATTGGGAGATGGATTCATGTGTATATTGACAAGAGATTAAAGTGTGTGACCAATGCTTCTTCTCTCCGGACAAGCCTCATTGACATGTATGCTAAATGCGGAGACATAGATGCGGCACACCAAGTTTTCAACAGTATGCTTCATAGAAGCTTGTCAGCTTGGAACGCTATGATATTTGGGTTTGCGATGCACGGGAGAGCCAATGCAGCATTTGATATATTCTCAAGAATGAGAAAGAATGGGATTGAACCAGATGATATAACATTTGTTGGTTTATTGTCTGCTTGTAGCCATTCAGGTATGTTAGATCTTGGACGTGATATTTTCAGATCAATGACACAAGACTACAAACTAACCCCGAAACTAGAGCACTACGGATGCATGATTGATCTTTTAGGCCATTCAGGTCGCTTCAAAGAAGCCGAAGAACTGATAAACACAATGACAATAGAGCCTGATGTAGTGATTTGGTGCTCACTTCTCAAAGCTTGCAAGACTCATGGGAATATTGAATTGGCCGAATCTTTCGCACAAAAGCTCATTAAAACTGAACCAAACAACTCAGGTTCTTATATACTTCTATCTAACATTTACGCAACAGCAGGAAAATGGAATGAAGTATCAAAAATAAGAGCTCTCCTCAATGATAAAGGTATAAAGAAAGTTCCAGGTTGTAGCTCAATTGAAATAGACTCCATAGTCCATGAGTTCATCATTGGAGATAAGTTCCATCCACAGAACAGAGAAATCTACAGAATGTTAGAGGAAATGGAAGTCTTGTTAGAGGAAGCTGGGTTTGTTCCAGATACTTCTGAAGTCTTACAAGAGATGGAAGAAGAATATAAAGAAGGAGCATTGAGACATCACAGTGAGAAGTTAGCTATTGCATTTGGGTTGATTAGTACAAAGCCTGGAACTAAACTTACAATAGTGAAGAATCTAAGAGTGTGTAGAAATTGTCATGAGGCTACAAAGCTTATATCAAAGATTTACAAAAGAGAGATTATTGCTAGAGACAGAACTCGTTTCCATCATTTCAGAGATGGTTTGTGTTCTTGCAATGACTACTGGTAAATAAAAGATAAACAAAGATCTTTTCGCCATGAATAAGCTTGATACTAAAATGATGGTGGTGAAGAGTAAATTACATAAGAATGACTTACCGCCTAATTTGTCATTCTTTTCTTGATTCATTCGATTTTTAGTTTGTATATTTCAGTATATATTCATGAGTGATTTTTACCCTGTAATTATGATAATACTTTTAATATAAATTTTATATTTTCACGATATATATTCTTTTTGTTATAAAATAAATATGTAGAAGTATGTCCCATGCATGTAAGCCATGGTAATCATCTAATCTTAATCGTAAAATTACTAAAATACATACTTCAAAATAATATGATTTAATAGATATTTGTCAAAATCCGATAAAAAGTATGAAATGTTTCACGATCCAAAAATATTACAAATTTTTAATTGTCATTACTATTTTATTTTTGGCAGTTTCATTTTTCCTAGTTTTGATTGACAATGTAATTTATTGGGGTAGTTCTTTTTTATATAATTCACAATCCAAAAATATTACAAATTTTTATTAATTGTAGTTATATATATACTTGGCAATTTCCTTTTTCCTAGTTTTGATTGACAAATATGATTTATTGTTCTTTCTATAATTACATTACTCATTTGACATAATTTTTTATATTGAATTATAATTTTGGAATTTTTACAACATCATAACCACACAAAAGATTACACAAACCTAAATTTCAATAAATACATTCAATTGGTAAGAACACACAAAGATCTTTCCCTTATAAAACAAAATTAACAAATACAAATGGAAACATAAAGAAAACTAGAAAAATTAAGGGAGTAAATGCATGCAAGTGAACCTAATTATCTTAAATAAGAGAAATAAAAAAAGATACATACAATTATTTTTTCTCCATATATTTGAAGTTATTTCATTAGAATTTAACTCAACAAAAATCTAAATCATCTTTTCATCTCTCTCTAGCAAAAGAAAATGAAGATAACCTCAGTTGGATTAATCTTATTCTTTATATTCATCTTTATTACAATAGTTTCAAGTTCACCACCAGATCATGAAGAATTTGGTAATAAACTATCTTATATTTTTTTATTATGTCTTAAAAATATTTATCAATATAGTATTAGTTGAAACACATATCACATTTTTTATTTCTATATAATAAAATATTTAGAGGATGAAACAGAGTTCAATTATGAGAAGAAAGGAGATAAAGGGCCAGAGAATTGGGGAAGACTAAAACAAGAATGGGAAATGTGTGGCAAAGGCAAAATGCAATCTCCTATTGATATTACTGATACAAGACTTTTGTTTGATCATAATCTTGGATGCATTAAAACCCAATATTTACCTTCTAATGCCACTATTAAGAATAGAGGTCATGCTATTATGGTAAATCAACTATATAGTTTTTTTCAATATATTAAATCATTTTTGGGTTACAATATAATGTTTTTTTGGTCATGTGACAGTTGAAATTTGAAGGAGGAAATACAGGTTTTGGTATTATTATTAATGGAACTGAATTTAAACTTCAACAAATTCATTGGCACTCTCCTTCTGAACACACCATCAATGGTAAAAGGTATATAAAAATTTAAAGTATATAAAAAGTAAAGATTCCAATATATAAACACATATATATATACTAAAATACTATTATGTTCAGATTTTAAGATAAATAATTTAACTTTTAGGGTTTAGCATTTAGCACTTAAGATTTTTGTTTAGGGTTTTGGTTTTTAGGCTTAAAGATTTTTTGTGTGTTAAAATAGATTTATATTTTAGGGTATATTATTTAGGACTAAGATTTTTAAATTTAAACTAATTTATAAAGATTGAAACTACTGAGTGAGATTATCCAAAAATTAATTTGAGATTATCCAAAAATAAGAATTCCAATATATAAACCTATATGTATATATATTATATATAGACTAAAATACTATTATGTTCACATTTTAGGCGGAAGAATTTAAGTTTTAGGGTTTAGTATTTAGCACTAAAGATTTCGGATTAGGGTTTGCTTTTTAGACTTAATATATTTTGTTAAAGTATATTTTATATATTTTAGGGTTTATCATAATTTAGAACTACAGTTATTAAAAAATTTATAGTACTTCATAAAGATTGAAACTACTGATAAATTATTCAAATTTTTATTTGAGATGTAATAAATTACTTGTAATGATTTGAATAATGGATATATAATATTAATAGGTTTGTTCTTGAGCAACATATGGTTCATATGAGCAAAGATGGACACATAGCTGTTGTCGCTTTCCATTACAGATTGGGAAGACCAGACCCTTTTCTTCTTTCGGTATGTTGTATAATCTTGTCTTAAAATCTTTTAATCATACTTTTGGAAAATTAAATATTTATTTTGTTGATTAGTTGAAACAACATTTGAAGAAGATAACTAATACACATGGATCCGAAGAACATGTTGGAATGATTAATCCCAATTACATAAACTTTGAATCAAAACACTATTATAGATACATTGGTTCACTTACAACTCCACCATGTTCTGAAAATGTCATTTGGACTATTTCCAAAGAGGTAAATTTACTAAATATATTTTCATTCTTTATTAGTAGAAATTTTTATAATTTTGATATTTTAAAACTATTTCTTATGTGAATTTTATTAACGAAATTATTTTACAAAATATTTCAGAGGAAGACTGTGTCAATAAAACAATTGATCATGCTTCACGTAAACAATGTGAGTGTTTTTTATAATTTTTTTTTTTATTCTGATGATAAATATTAATACATGTTGTTGTTGCAGCAATCTAATTGTAATGCTCGACCGCTTCAACCTAAAAATAATCGTTTGGTGTCACTTTACACGCCAATATGGCATATCCCACATGTTTAATCATATTGAAGTTTCAATTAAATTTTATTTTATGTTTGGAGACAAGCTATAATGATTTTTTATTATTATTATTATTAAAATTGTTCTTAAACAACATTATAATAATTAGTTAAATATATCAATTTGATATATATATATAATGATTTTGGTTAATAAATGATTAAATTGAAAAGTTATACTTATAAAATCTATTTTGATTGGGCTGAAATGTAAAAAAAAAAAGAATTTAGTCTAAAAGAAAATAATACAAATCATAATTCTTTGTTATGACTGGGTTGGGAACAAGGCCTCTTGATATTAATGGGCTTCTGAGGCCCACTAAAAGAAAAACGTTTCGCCCAATAAATGTCCCAAATATTGAAGCAGATTGAGCGTTAAGCCGAATGTCTCATTGTAGAAACGCCACTGTATACTATAAGAAAAAGTTGTGTTGATATATAAATTTCTGCAAAATCCAGTTCAATTCTCTCTTTCAAATTCAATTTCCCGAAACCCTAAATCACTGAGAAGATTGCATGGATTGCTCGAAGACGGGCTTCTATCGAGGATTTCTACTGAGTTTCTTAATTTCCCTCGCGTTTCTTTGTCACTCTCTCGGAGACGGAGGTTTCTAGGGTTGTTAGATTTTGATCATCCATCTCTCGTGCATCTTATCCATTTTAGGTAACTTTTTTTGGTTGGAAGGTGTTAATTGAGGTTTTTTTCATAGAGTCGCGTCTTGTGGAGATTGTCTTCTCTGTTGATCAAATTTTGTGTTTTTTTTTCAGAGAAGATGAAAAAAAGTGAAAAGAGTAGTTCTCCGGGGAGGACTATTTGTACAAGATCCTTAACAGTTTCAGCTAATGCTATTAGAAAGTCACAGAGACTGGCTTCTTCATCTGCTTCAGTTATGAAAAAATCTGGTCGAGTGGAGAAGAAAAGCACTCCAAGTCCTCTGCCAAGGTCTGCAAGGGGAAAGAATATACCTTCGCAGACTGCCAAAGGATTGGATAATTCTAGCAAGAATGCAGACACTTCATCTTATAGTGAGCAGACCAAGGATACAAAGGAAAACATTGAACAAGAGTCACCAAATAATATCTTGAAACGTCAGCCTGTAATGTCAGCCCGAAGTTACAGAGCTCTATTTCGAGGGAACCTCAAGGATTCTTATGCTTCTTCAAATTGCGAGGAACTAGTTGTTGTTGGTTGTTCTTGCCGTGTACCTGCAGCCAATGAGGATGCTCGAGATGGTAACACAGATTGTCCTCCACCTGCTAATTTAGAATCTAAAATGCTGTCAGTTGTCGAAACTATTTCACACAAGGGCACTGATCTTCCTTTGAAATCAATCACGGACACAGAAAATATGATGCTTCATGCGTCCCCCATGGTTGAAACTGGAAATAACATCGTTATAGGTTTACCATCTGAGTACTCAGAACAAAAGCTTCTTGTCAGTAAAACTAGCTTAGAAGCCGACATAGATTTTCCTTTGAAAAGAAAAAGGGACATTGCAGGAACTGTGCTGGATGCATGTGCCATAGTTACAAATGGAGATGACCGTGTTATGAGTTCTAATGGGGTCATTCCAGCACCAGATGAGTGTGTAAACAGTAATCTACCTGAAACGTGCAGCATATGTGACAAACAGCAAAAGTAAGAATGCTTGAGTGTTTTCAGTCTTTGGTAACGAACTGGCAATTGTTTTCTACCATAGGTGAATGTTGCTAGAGAAAAGAATTCTTATTCCAATTGATACCGAAAGGGCATGCCAATATATATTTTTGATTCAAGACAAATGGGGTTTGATTCTTAGGTTAATTATTTGTTTAATGTATGTTCTAGATTGTAATTTTAGTGGTTTAATATTTTTGAAGGCCCATTGGTGATTTTCAAAATCTGAGTGTTTGCTCCTGCAGTGCCCAGCCAGTTGAAGAATCTCATCACGTGGTACAGGTTGGTTTCTGATTGCTTTTTCTTGGAAATCCGTTAAACAGTTAAATTTATCCGTGTAAATTGCAAATTATATTTTGCTTTGGATTAGAATATGAAGGAAACTGGAGCAGTGATGGACAGAGACCAGGAGGAGAATAGGCAAATGTACCCAGAGTATTGGGTTCCTGTGCAGCTATCAAATGCACAGCTGGAGCAATACTGTCGGACTATCTTCTCCCAGTCTTTAGCTCTTTCTTCGCTGTCGAAGGATAACCTTGGATCTCTCGAAGAAACTCTCAATTCTGTCAGGAAAGTAAGTTAATTTGGTTAAAGAAAACTTTATTCTTCAATGCACGCATAGATAAGGTGTTCACTACATTGCTGCCAAAAAATATTCTGTGTTCCATGCTCCTAAAATGTTGTATGTAGATGTTATACCTTTCAGTTTGATGTTTGTTAGGGGAAAGGGTTTGGTCTATTTGTTTAATATTTTTCAAAACACATGGAAGATGGAACTCGAAGAGTCCAAGTGCAAATTAGACAGTGTAGGTTTTTTTAGATATGCGACTACTGACGGCCAGCTTAACAATACCTTTTTGTATGTTATATACAGTATTTAAACCTCCTTCTTGTGTTTGCAATTTGTTAACAGACCTGTGACCATCCATATGTTATGGATGTATCTTGGAAACAACTGCTCACCAAGAACCTGGAGTTGCATGAAATGCTGGATGTAGAAGTCAGGGCAAGTGGGAAACTTCACCTCCTTGATGCAATGCTTACTCATTTAAAGAAAAACGGTTTGAAAGCAGTTGTCTTCTACCAGGTGCGTTTCTATTACTTACGAATGTGGATAGCTCTCTGTTTGTCATGAATATGTTACTTAGTGCATTCTTAATTTATGTATATATGCATATGTATCCTGGCATTTACGTTTGATAATGGAATTCTGTCTTGTATTAAAATTTGAGTGGGGTAAAGTATGCTTTATACCATGTGATAATGAATTGAAAAATAGACTTCAGTAACAGCTGGCATTATGAGATACGCTGAACTGAAATGTTTCTTCTCCTCTTCCTCGTTATCTGTGTCTCATGTATGATTGGCTTACTATTTTTTTTGTGTTCAACAGGCTACACAAAGCCGTGAGGGGCTTCTGCTTGGTAATATTCTCGAAGATTTGATAGCTCATAGATTTGGTAAAGAATCTTATGAGCATGGAATTTCCTCAAAGAAGAAGAACGCTATAAACAATTTCAACAAGGAGAATCAGTGTTGTGTTCTGCTGTTGGAAACTCGTGCCTGCAGTCAAAGCATTAAACTCTTACGGGCTGAGGCTTTTATTCTGTTTGGAAGCAGCTGGGATCCATCACATGATGTTAAGCACTTAGAAAAGATAAAAATCGAGTCATATTCTGAAAGAACTAAAATATTTCGGTTGTACTCAGTTGGTACAGTTGAAGAAAAAGCCCTGATTTTGGCTAGGCAAAATAAGCCTGTAGAGAACCTAAACCGTAATCGCACACATGCACTGCTCATGTGGGGGGCGTCATACTTATTTGATAAGCTGGATCATTTTCACAGCAGTGAAACCCTGGATTCAGGAGTTCCAGTTGACCAATCTATTATGGAAGGCGTGATTCATGAATTCTCATCCGTTCTTTCTTCCAAAAGTGGAGAAGAGAACGAAGGCAAGCTGTGTCTACTTTTGGAGGTCAAGCATGCGCAGGGAATTTACAGTACTGAGTCTACTCTATTTGGTGAAGAACATATTAAATCGTCAGATGAAAATAGTCCAAATATATTTTGGACAAAGCTGTCTGGGGGAAAGAATCCTTTGTGGAAATACCTTTCAGACACCCCCCAAAGGAATCGAAAAAGAGTTCAGTATTTTGAGCGCTCTGAAGAGTGTCCCAAAATTGGCGATGGGGGAAATACAAAGAAGAGAAAGAAGGCTACCGACAGTGTCACTGATCCTCTAGTAGTTACTGATGAAAGAAATGCCTCTGGAAAGGATCAGATGGGTAAATTGTTCATTTACATCTAGTGTTCATTGAATGTTGCAACTACTTTACTGACAATCTTTCTTACAGGGGCTTCAGAGTCACCAAAAGTCGTAGCACTCCAGTCATCATGTAAATCTACTTCTGGTAGCCATGGTACGTTTGATGAAAAAGATGATTTTGGCTTGTATTCTATGGGTGGTCATATCTCTGGAATCCCAGAGGATATGTTAGCTGGTCATGATTGCAGAGAAATACCACATGAATCACAGAGGAGGCTCCTTGCTGTAATAAAGCCGGAGATGGCAAAACTTTGCCAAGTTTTGCATCTTTCAGTAAGTGGCTTTTTCACTTCAGCTACTTCTTTTTAGCTTTTGCATAGGCATATATTGCTAATTGTAACCGGAATTGCTACCTTATTTCATGTTACAGCCAAAAGTAAAATTCTTATTTTCAACTATGCATCCATGGAAGCCTATTTTATTATCTTATATCAGGTTTCATTATTAATGCTCAGTTTAAAATTGGGCAACGGCTGCAAAAAACAGTAGGCAGTTATGTGCCTCATGTCCTTCATTCTTTGTTGAAGGAAAGAAAGACTTTGTCTCCTTTGTATGATCCATTGACCGATGCTATTAGTTTTGTGTATATGATACCTGCTATTTTAGGTATATCTTTATATATTGGCTATAGATGTTTCCGTTGTCGTGTCCATATGCTTCTGTGATTATCTTGGTGCTATCAAAATTATACTAAAAGGTAGCTTGCCATGTGTGGTTGGTTGACTTAGTATATTATATTCAGGAAGCTTGGACGAGCATGGGTGAAAAATTTCTTGAATATGTTATTGAAAACTACCGAATCTACGAAGAGCCAGCGACCACATTGCAGGCATTCCAGATAGCCCTGGTATGACAGCATTTACTTTGATATTTTATTTTTATGCATTGTTTCCTTCATCATCTGCCTTTGTTTTGATCATTCTGAGACATCACTGCCTTTGTGGGAATGCATTACTAATTTTAGCTTTCCAATCCGAGTATAAGAATAGTAAAAATATCCATTAATTGCTAGAACTATGTAGCTACTAATATGCCTAATAAAAATATGCTCTTATAGACCTCATACTAAGGTCTTTGATTGCTGCATAATCTGTGAGTAGTTCACATATTGAATACCTTTTAATAATGTATTTGTCAGATTTGGATTGCAGCCTTGTTGGTAAGGCAAAAATTTAGCTTCAAAGAAACTCTGGTCCGAGCAAAATCTGAATTAGCGTTCACTTGCTCTAGAGAAGAGGTCAATTATATATATTCGATATTGTATTGCATGAAGAATCTGTTCATGGAGCGCACACAAGGTTTGCAGTTGGATTGCTTTGGTACTAATTCTCAACAGTCAATGGTTAGTACGAAACAAGTAAATGAAAGTCCCTCAGGAGCTATAGTGCATCAGGAAAAGAACATTAAAAGGTCAAGTTGTAGCTCAGAGGGGGAAGAATGCACAACTGAGAAGATAGGTAGCCCTTATAGCACAGCGACGATAGATATCAAAAAGATTTTTATCGACATAAAAAGGAAATGCAAGAAGCAAGCACAAAAGCTTGTACAAGAGCATGAGGAAAAAAAGGTGGAGCTGGTGAAAAGTTATGAAGACAAGAAGAAGCAAATTGAAACTAGAAAAGAGTTGAAAGCAGCAGTAATTCGTATTACCTGTCGAGGGACAAGTAAAGTGGGTGAGCTCAAACAGCTGGATAATGAATATGAAGAAACTTTTGACGAAATCAAAAGTGAGAAAGATGAATCTCTTAAAAGTCTAGAGCAAATGTTTGAGGCTGCAAAGAAAAAGTTGGCAGAGGAGGAAGCCTGTTGGATTAGTAGGATAAAGAACTGGGCACAAGCTGAACTAAAAATTTGTTTTCTTATTAATCGTGGCAGCAACCAGCATTTTAGTGGAATATGCTCATCAAACATTTTCAAAAATTCTCCTGATGTACGAACTTCCAGTGATGTAAATCTTTCAGAGTCTGCATCCCCCGAGTTCTCTTTGGATAGTGAGGAGGCTTTGGTTACATTTGAAAATAATAGAACAAATCACGTGGAGTCTGATGCTGATAACATTTTGGCCCAGCAGAATAAGGAAGCTTCTTCTCTTGACAAGGAGATTCCTGACGAGTCAACATTGTATATACCACACCCTTCTGCGTCTGAGGTAGGGAGTAGGGGCTCTACTGAATCTGATCAGTTACTTGTTCCTTTGTTCATTTAATTTTCTAATGGTCATTCTTGTTCTCCTGCAAAGACAGCTGGTACCATTACATTTCGTTTTTGCTTATTAAATTGACTTTTCTGGACAGGATTATCAAGATATATGTCCTTCAACGACTGGAAAGCAACCTGACCAAATAGAAAATATTCAGGGCCAGGATATCGATGCAGCAGTTGAGCCTCAATTAGCTCGATTAGAAACAGTAGAGAGTACTGGTTTTAATGCATCAAATCAGGTCCTTACTGTAGCCTTTTTCTTTTGCTAGTTTTAAGTTATCAATCTGCATATAATTCATTCTGAGTTTCCCGTGTGAAAAAGAGAGAGCAGGGAACTATGGTTACTGATTAGGTCTCATTTATCTTTAAATTGACTCTTTGGACAGGATGATCAAGTTACATGTCTTTTGCCATCTTCACAGGCTGGAATTCAGCCTGACGCAGCAGGAAATGTTGAGAACCAAAATATCGAAACATCAGATGAGCCCCACCGATCAAATCAGGTACCTGTTGCTTTAGCTGCATCAGATGCACTAGAAACTGGTGGGCCTGTAGTATCAGATCAGGTACCTGGCCTCTGCTTAATGACTTTCTCTTTTATTGGCACCTTTGTAATTTTTGTTGTCATCAACTGTAAGAAACAGAGTAGACAATGGGTAGTGGTCAGATGTTATTTTTGGTTGTGAATCTGATTTTTCTGCACAGGGTCTTCGGGATGCATCTCCTCTGCCAATTTCTTCACCTGGAAATCACACTGATGCAGCAGTTAACACTGAGGTTCCAAATAACACAACAGTGGCTGAGACTCACACAACTGTATCAGATGCATGTGAAATGGAACTAGCAGAACCTGGTACCCAAGTAGAGCAGCCAACCCTTGCAAGTCAGTAAATTCCTTGTGCATTTAAGTATAACGTAGGTCTTTGCCAAATTGCTGACAATGTGATGCCTTTCTGCAGATCTTTTCCATGAGGGTAGTGTGGAGCTCTCACCAGGTGTAACAGTTCCTGATCCATCACTTCTTAACAATGGTATGGGACCGAGTGCCGTGCAACCTGCTCCTCAAGTACCTTTCCCTGTGTTCAACGACCCATTTCAGTATGAACTGGAGAAGTTACGGAGAGAATCAGAGACCACAAAGAAGACTTACGAAGGAAAAGTTAGTTATCCTTGATATCCTGCTACCTTTATAGTGTTACTCCTTACTGTTTGTTTACTCTCTGTTGCTTGTGTGCAGAAATCAATCTTAAAAGCTGAACTCGAGAAGAAGATGGCTGAAGTACAAGCAGAGTATCAAAGAAAATTCAGTGAGGTAGAAGCCGAGCACAACACCAGAACGATAAAGATAGAGACATATAAGAATCTTATTTTTATGAGCAAACTGTTGGCGAATGCACTCTTATCCAAATGTACTGACAAAAAGGCAGCTCTAAGGGGTGGTAAGTGTTTTACTGATAGAGCAACTTGGTTATATATAGTTTACGCTATGAGGTCATAATAGCAATTTTTATCCAGGTATAGTTCAACAGCTACTACAGAGAGCAGCCCAAATGACCGCACTGCGGAATTATACTGGTGAGGCTTCTGCTCCTCTGCAGCCTCAGGCATCTTCGTCTCCGACAGTCCCCCACTCATCAGGTCTTCCTCTAAATCCTGTACTCTGCCCAATGCCTCAGCCTAGACAGCCTCTCATATCCAACACAGTTCCAACTCCATCAGCTTCTCCAGTTGTCAATACAAGTCCTCGTTCTCATACACCACATCCTCATCAATTCCCATCGTCGGAACTACTCCAACCTCGACATAACTCCCTCAACAGATAGCAAGGTGACAATGGTGTGGTTTGTTTTTTCAGACAACGAGTGATCTAACTGGAGAAGATGTTTAGGGTCTATTTTTTGATTTTAGATAAATAACGTATATGTATATAATAAGGTTACATATAAGAATATTGACGAGTATGTTTTCCAAGTTTTTATAATATATACATTTGTTAATCGGTTTAATTTATGTCGCGTGAAATAATCTTTGCGTCACGACTCACACAATCCAATAGAAAAATGACCAAAATAAAAGTCATAATAGAAAAGATGTTAAATAAATAGATAAATAGATAGTTGATAATGACGTGATCTACACGAAAAGGATTTGAATTGAACAATTCTCTGTTTCTTCTGCTATTTAGTTAAACCGCTTCTTCTTCTTCTTCTTCTTGTGATCAAACTTTGTTTTATCTTTCTTCTCCATCTAAATCACTACGATATTAAGATAATGGAGAGCCCAAATCAAGTGCAAGTAGCAAAATCTGATCTGGACTCGAACGAGTCTCTCAATGTTTCCATAACAATAGACCCTACATCTCCTTCTTCCACCGATGCTTCAAGAGTATCCGTTGACTCAACCCGATCTGAATCTTCTTCTGTTCTTCCTCTCCCTCGCAATCGCCATAGTCATACCTCTTCAAGGTTCCGTATCTCTAAGGTTCTCTTTCTCACTCTCTCTAGTTTCTGTATAGACCTAAATTTTATCATCTAGTTTTAGTGTTGATCCATCAATCCTCTAGTTTTTTTTTCTATACATATTCGGGTTAGGTTTGACTTACATCTAATCATATACTCTCACGTTTTTTTGTATTAAGATTGCGTAATTAATACTCATTGTTCTGGAAAATTTTCAGATTAGATGTGCGATTTGCTTGTGTGATATTAGAAAAGAAGACGGCAAAGCTATATTTACTGCAGAGTGTTCTCACACATTCCATTTCGATTGTATAAACTCCAACGTTAACCATGGAAATAGGATTTGTCCTTTATGCAGAACTCAATGGACACAAGTCCCTTTGTTTAATATTAACCCTATCATTCCTAACTTTCCTGTTCAAAGGGGTTTTGAAGATGATGAGCCTTTACCTAATGGAGAAACCCATATTCAAAGTGTTGATCATCGTTCAAATCGTCAAGCCCTTGAGGTTAAACTGTTCCCTGAAGTCTCTGCAGTGGCGAAACCGGTCACTCGTTCTGATTTTGCTGTTCTGGTTCATCTTAAGGCGGAAGGTGTGAGTGATGCTGAGAGCTCCACTCAAGCTCCTTTGGATCTCATTACGGTTCTTGATGTGAGTGGTAGCATGGAAGGAGTCAAATTGGAACTTATGAAACAAGCTATGAGTTTTGTGATTCAAAATCTTGGTGAGACTGATAGGCTTTCTGTGATTACATTTTCCAACTCGGCTCGCCGACTATTCCCTCTTAGACTCATGTCTGCAACTGGGAAGCAAGTGGCAATGCAAGCTGTTAACTCCTTGGTTTCTGAAGGTGGAACAAACATTGCAGATGGGCTGAAGGTTGGTGCTAGAGTGATTGCGGATAGGCGATGGAAGAACCCTGTTTCGGGTATGATGCTGTTGTCTGATGGACAAGATAACTTTACTCTATCTAATAATGGAGTTCGTCTGAGATCAGATTTCGAGTCTTTGCTTCCGAGTTCTAGCCGCATTCCAATTCATACCTTTGGGTTTGGTTCAGATCATGATGCTGAGCTAATGCACACTATTTCATCAGTCTCTAGTGGAACGTTTTCATTCATTGAAACAGAGACTGTGATTCAAGATGCGTTTGCTCAATGCATTGGAGGGCTACTTAGTGTTGTAATTCTTGAGCAAGTTGTTGAAATTGAATGTCTTTATGAGCAAGGTTTGAAAATATCTTCCGTAAAAGCAGGAAGCTATAGAAGTCACATAGCATCTGATGCAAGAACCGCTACTATCGATGTTGGAGACATGTATGCTGAAGAAGAAAGAGACTTCCTCGTGATTCTTGAAATCCCGAGCTGGGGAAATAGGTCGGCTGAAGCTGAATCAATGTCGTTGTTGAAGGTTAGATGCATCTACAAAGATCCTATAACGAAAGAGATAGTCCATGTGGAATCTGGAGAACTAAGCATTCAAAGACCAATGGAGCTAACAGGAGAAGAAGTGGTGTCTATAGAAGTCGACAGGCAACTAAATAGGTTCCGTATTTCACAAGCTATGTCAGAAGCTAGGGTTTTAGCTGATGGAGGTGACTTGAATGCAGCTGTTGAGATTCTCAGAAACCGTGAGAGAGAATTAGCTGGGACAGCGTCAGCTCAGTCTAATGATAGGCTTTGTCAATCACTGTCCTCCGAGTTGACTGCGTTGCAAGAAAGGATGACGAGTAGGAGAATGTACCGAACCTCAGGACGAGCTTACTTCTTCTCAAGTATGAGTTCACATTCGGCTCAAAGAGCAACAGCTCGTGGAACCTCTACCCAGAGTTTAAGTCCGGTGCAAGCTTATCAGACGTCTTCAATGGCTCGTATGGTGACTCGATCTCAGCACCTTGGGCCTGAGGGCCCTAAACCGTCCTCTGGTAGTGGAAGCTGAATATGACAGAAAGAATAATAAAATTGGTTTGATTTATTTTGGTTTGGTGAGTGTGGGGAAAAAAATTGAGTTGGTTTAGTCTGAACCGGGGACATGGTTTTTCCTGTTTTTTTTTTCTGTAATGTTTATTTTATCTTGTAATATTGTATCGGTCATATGTTAATGAAATGTTCGTCTTTGGTTCATTGTGGATTTCGTATAATGGAACACATTATCTTTGTTACAAATTTAAGTTTTCTTACCATAATTATTAAAATTTAACGCATAAAAATATTTTCTCGATTATGTGATTGTGTAGTGTTCATGAGAAAGTGATGAATATGTCAAAAAGTGATAATAAGAGAAGAAAGACGTGGGACCACGTATCTTAATATAGACATTATAAGCTATATGATTTTGGTAACTTGTTATTGTTTAATTAGTTTTTGGTAATTAACCCTTTAATTCCTTTTAATCATTAATTATTTAGGAATTGGTATATATCGTTTTTAGATAGTAATCATCCAAATATATAACAAAGTTTTTCTTATATGTTGTATACATATATATAGTTTGTCATACATATTTTTAGCAAATTATTATAAATTTAATATCATTCCGACATATATATAAACGGCAATTTATTAAAAATCCAAATTCACCCTACCTAAACACACCATTAGGACAAAAAAAGAAAAGAAATCAAATGAGAGGAAGCCACGTGTTCACAACTTTAGGTGAAGCTTTTGAGAAAATAGAAAAAGCGTGGCTTTTCTTGCAAATATCAAAAAAAAAAACTGTTAAGCTTTTAATTCACCTGAGAAAAAACAAACAATGGGCAAGTTTCTCCTCATTGCTTTCACTTACTAACTGAATCTTCTTACAACGAGAAGTGTCTCAAAACCCTAATTTATCAGTTTGATCTTCTCTAATCTCCGTAAGTTGTAGTATTCAATTATATTCCTTTTACATTTCTTAATTTTTACTCTTGTTCGCGACTATTATTATTATTGTTACTTTTTGAGATTTTATTTATTTCAATTTCATCTGTGTAAGCAATGGTGTTTAAATATTTGATCTGGTTGTAATTTGAAGAATCTATAGTAATAGGATCGGATCATACATGTTGATTATTACACCGACATGTTTTTTGTTTTTTTTTGTTCTGCAACTATTCAAACACTGTAATTTTTTTTTGTTCAAGTTTGTGTTGGTTTGCTAGATACATTGATAATTGTATTCTACAAAATGTGACTGGTGAATTATTATTAGCTAATGGAATTAATATAATAAGAAATTGCACGTTTATGCTTTTTCCAAACTAGTTAGGTCAATGTTAGAATGTTTTAGACTTTTAGTGATCATTTAACGAAACATTTTATTCAGGACTTGAAGATTTTTTTTGTGTCTTTTCAAGTCTTCTTCAAAGATTGAATTTTTGGAGATTTTGCAAAGCAATGGGGACGATGCAACGGAGGTATATGTCATTGTGAATTCTGATTTGATTTGATTTGAGTTTGAAATTTACTAAAAGGTTCATCTTTGGCAGTGTTGCGCCAAGGAGAACAAATGAGAATGCAAAGCTTATCATAACAACAATCTTGGGAATGGTGTTTGGGTTTTTTGTTGGTATCACATTATCATCTGTTTCCTTTAGAAAGGTATAATGAACTAGGGATCTATATGTATATATCTTCATAATTACGTTTCGTTTCATCTGTTGATCTATGTTGTATTCTACAGATTAGCTTAGCCTCAGGCCTTTTATCATCTCTTGATGGGAATTTGTTTTCTGGTGGTAGATCACCTGAAGATTTTGGTTCAAGACAGTTTCATAAGGTATATAACTTCAGAACCATCTCTAGACTCAACATGCTAGACTGAAGATATATGATCTAGAAATTGAAATTCATGATTCTTGTTATTCGATTATATTGTTTTTACGTTTCCAGATATATGTTCCAACCAATCCGCACGGTGCAGAACTACTTCCTCCAGGAATTATTGTGGCAGAAACGGATTTTTACTTGCGTAGATTATGGGGTGAACCTAGTGAAGTAAGTTGTATGATCTTATTGATGTACCAAGTGTTATGCAACATGTAGAATTGGAATAGCCTAACTATAGTGTGATTGGAGATTTATTAAAAAAAATGCATTACCTCTGCAGGATTTGAAGAAAAAACCAAAATATCTCGTAACTTTTACAGTTGGAATTGAGCAGAGGAACAATATTAATGCAGCTGTTAAGAAGGTTCTGCAATTTCTCAATTTCCCCCCTCATGTTGTCCGTATTATACGATTTGTTAGAAAAACACTAAGCTTGTGTGGTTTCATATTCATTATTTCAGTTTTCTGAAGATTTCCAAATTTTGCTATTCCATTATGATGGCCGGACAACTGAGTGGGACCAGTTTGAGTGGTCAAAAGACGCTATACATATTAGTGCAAGAAAGCAAACAAAATGGTAAGAAATCTGATGGAGGTCAGCACGATATACTACATTCTTCAAACTGTCATCAAAATTGGCTTGATATAACTTGTTTTTGTTTATCTTTTTTCAGGTGGTATGCAAAGAGATTTTTGCATCCTGATATTGTCTCGGCGTATGAGTATATATTTATATGGGATGAAGATCTTGGAGTTGAGCACTTCAATGCAGATAGGTAAATTACTCGTCGGGAACCGTGGTTAGAGACCAATGACAATGTTTACATTTAGTAATGTTAAATTTTCAGGTACATTGAATTAATTAAGAAGCATGGTTTGGAGATTTCTCAACCAGGCTTAGAGCCAAACAATGGACTTACATGGGAAATGACAAAGAGGAGAGGTGACCGAGATGTCCACAAGTAAGAGCATTCTCTCTCTCATTTACCTTTCCTTTGAGTTGAAAACTGTCCCTAAGCTTTTTGAGTGGTGACCAGAGAAACACAAGAAAAGCCAGGTTGGTGCAGTGATCCACATCTACCTCCGTGTGCTGCGTAGGACTCTGTACACTCGTTCTCTCTCTTTGTTAGCCTACTGAAGAGTGTGCTTTTATCATTTTCAATAACGAGTTTGTTTCCATATTTGCAGGTTTGTTGAGATTATGGCACCTGTATTTTCAAGAGAAGCATGGCGATGTGTATGGCATATGATTCAGGTTTTTGCTTATCTAAAAGATCTTTCAGACCATCAGTTGATGTCTCTAAAACAATCTTGTGTTGTTTCTGTTGTAGAACGATCTTGTTCATGGATGGGGTCTTGATTTTGCTCTCAGACGATGCGTTGAGGTAATTCACTACCCTCTCCAGCCTCTGTAAATCCTTTGGAAGCTTTGTTTATCTGATGAATCTCCATCCATATGCAGCCTGCTCATGAGAAGATTGGTGTAGTAGATTCACAATGGATCATCCATCAAGTGATTCCTTCTCTTGGAAATCAGGTAATTTTTATCTTTTTGTATCACTGAGCAATGAAGAGACCTTTCTTCTTATATCTCTGAATGATTCTATTGACAGGGTGAGTCAGAGCAAGGGAAATCTCCATGGCAAGGGGTAATAATAAATAGCTTCTTTATAAAACATCTTCTTTATCCTCTTAGACAACTTCTTCAGTGTATGTATATATGTGTTTTCTCAAACTTATAGGTGAGAGAGAGATGCAGAAACGAATGGACAATGTTTCAGAGCCGTGTGTCAAAAGCAGATGACGCGTACATGGAACAACACAAGGTTAAAGCATAATAATAAAGGCATCTTCTTACTGTCTCTGTAAATGAACCTTTCGTTTCCATGATCATGTGAGTGATATGACATTGTAGAGATATTGAAATGAGAGTTATGAGTTCCACATAAGTTGGTATGGAGTTTTCTTCATAGTCCATAGTGTTGTTACAATATCTGGGGAAAACAGTAAAGCATATATATTAAATTTATATCACTTTCACTAGTTACACTTCGAAAATGATTCAACAAATGTTGAAAAGAGATAAAAATGTTGTTGAAACGTAACAAAGGATTGTTCAAAGTTAGAAGTGATTTTTTTGGTTAGAATTATTATTAATTTTTTTAATATATAGTATTTTTTTTCCCTTTTTGACAACTTTTTAAAATATTAGATGATGTGACAAATATATTAAAAAATGTTTGGTACATTAATATAATTCATTCTCTATCAATACAAACCACTGGTCAATAAAACTAAAATGGAAAAGTATCATTAATTACTCCCAAAAAAACATTAGTTTGAAATTGATTCGGACTTAAAAACAAAACACATGTGTTGTTCTAATTGGTTTGAGTGAATCAATATTAAGCACTGGTAGTAGTAGTGAAACAAGGAGAAAATCTCATGAGCTTGTTGTCTTAGGAGCACACACGACACAAGCTCCTCTCTTGTTCCTTCATATCAATGCAATCACAAAAACCATAGCTTTCCTTGTTTTCGTAAGGGCCTAGTAGATAGCGAGTTTTGTCTCTAATTACAACGATCGAGAGAATTTATGAGCACGAGATCTCGATTCTCCCACCAATACACGTAGGCCTCTGCTTCTCTGTTCCTTTATATTCATTTTCCTTTTTGATTTTTTTCTGGGTCCCTTCTCCTTCAGTTTTGTTTTATACACAACACAGTTGGGTTTGAATGTTTGATCATCTTCTATCTTTTATTTTCACCTCTCTGGGTTTTGTTTGTTTCGAGTAAAAACTGTATCTTTTTTTTTGTATTCTCTCGTTTTGGTGATGATCAGTAAGGTTTTGAATCAGGACACAATGCTAATGAATCCTATTTCAAAGCTGGCTTTATGGTTATTACTTCTTGGTTCAGGTGAATGAGATTTTGAATTTGATTAAAAAAACTGAGACTTTGTTTCTGATGTGTTGTTTACTATTGTATTATCTCAGTTATTGATGTCTCTGTTGCGGAGCTTGATTTTGGTTATTGTGAAAGAGCTGTGAACAAGTGGGCTGATTCTTCTTCGTCTCGTGAAGAACACTCACACCAAGACAAACGTTCACTTCAGGATTTACTCTTCTTTCTCCATGTTCCTCGTACTGGAGGCAGGACATATTTTAATTGGTGAGTTTTAATATACCTTTACCATAATGTTTTGAGTTAATTGAATGATATTTTTGATTGAGCGTCATCAGTGTTGTGTTCTTTGCTCTTGATGTAGTTTCTTGAGGAAATTGTATGATTCTTCTGCAGAATGTCCTCGATCTTACGACAAGCTTCACTTTAATCCAAGGTTTGCGTTCATTAATTTCATGTCTTCATTTGATGCCAAAGACTCTGTCTTGTGAAAATGGGTTATTAATGAAGCCTTACTAGGTGCTGCTTGTACATTCAATGGGTTTATAAGTTGACTTTTAGGTAACGTTGGCTTGACATGGGATCAATAGACTCGAGTTTTAACTTTGCTTAGACTAGTTTTTCTTGATGAACACAAAAACATATGACTTTCTGAGTTTTGGCTCCTATGATTTCTTGATTTTACAGGAAGGAAAAGTGCAAGTTGTTGGCCACACATGATGATTACAGTTTGATGGCAAAGCTTCCGAGGGAGAAAACATCGGTGATGACAATAGTTCGAGATCCTATTGCTCGTGTTTTAAGCACTTATGAATTTTCAATAGAGGTAGCTGCTAGGTTCTTAGTGCATCCCAATTTAACTTCTGCAATGAAGATGTCTCACCACATACAAAAGAATAATGTAATAAGCACATTAGACATATGGCCATGGAAATACCTAGTTCCATGGATGAGAGAAGACCTGTTTGCTCGGGTATGTCAACTAATCACATTTGTCTTATTTTTTGCATATACAGTTATACACATATAGCTTTTAACCTCAAGACTAAAGCTTGTTACTCATGCTTGGCCTTTCATAGCGAGATGCACGAAAAGTTAAAGGTGTAGTTATCATTGAAGATGATAACCCTTATGATATGGAGGAGATGCTTATGCCTTTGCATAAGTATCTTGATGAGCCTATTGCTCATGATATTATCCACAATGGAGTGACATTTCAGGTACTTTATTCATGTTGTTTGTTTTGCTTTTTCAAGTTGTTAATTAGAGATCTCCAGTGCATTTTCATTTCATTTCACAGATTGCAGGATTGACAAATAACTCCCATTTATCAGAAGCACATGAGCTTCGGCATTGTGTGCAGAAGTTCAAAAGCCTTGGTGAGCTTGTTCTCCAAGTTGCCAAGGTAGTTTACACATGTTCATCATCATCATTATTCAATGCATCTTGGTATTGCTCTTTTGAAATCGTAAGCTTTTTCTTGATTTTGCAGAGGAGACTGGACAACATGTTGTATGTTGGAATTACAGAGGAACACAGAGAATCTGCATCACTTTTTGCTAATGTAGTTGGTTCTCAACTGCTATCTCAAGTGGTTCCGTTCAATACAACTGTGAATACCAAAACATCTAGATCAGGTTGGTGTAACTTTCGTACCTATCAATTTTCTTGATACCATTGCTGTTCTGTTTGAAAAGAACATAGCAACATAGAGTGAGGGTAATGGATCACTCTATAGTCAGTATACAGTATTTTCTCTCTAATAAGTAAAAACTAAGAAACATATAGCAAATACTTGAATCAGTCTTTCCATTCAAGAGCTAAATCTTGCTTGTCTTCTGTCGTGAAGATGATTCTGCTCTTTATTTCTTGTAGTCACATCATCATTAAAGCTTCTCTTTCCCTCTTTTGTTTGAGACTTGTTTCTTGTTACATTTATGTTTCCCATGACAGTTCCTTTGTATACAGCCTAAGCTTTCTATTGCTTTTGATATATCTAAAGTCAGGTTAACAAAGTGTTGTACTTGAACTCACCAAATTCTATACTTTATTTTCTTGATGCTTCAGAAACAACTGATACAGTTTCAGAATCAGGGTCAAATAAGAGTAATATTCAGGTAAAGTCCTGTTACAGAAGGTAATAACTTTTTTTACTCTACTGTAATATTGTATTTTCCTTACTGAAAATGTTTGTGACATTTCAGAATGGTACATCTAAAGTTGCATCCAATAAGCTAGAAGCTAAGAATGGGAATGTAAGTAGATTTCTCATATTGGTATTCACGATCAACGGGTGATCGTTGTGTGATTCTTATTTACCTATTGATACATTTCAGATGACTGTAAAAACCCTTATGGAAATCTATGAAGGCTGCCTTACTCATCTATGGAAGTCCCATGGAACCAGACGTGTCAACTCCTTAAAGAGAATTTCTCCAGCTAATTTTACCAAAGAGGTTAAGTACATGTAAATGCTTTAAACCACAAAGTTAATGAGATGAGCCTGAATAAGTTCACATCGTACAGATACGTTCAAGAGTTCCTAAAGAGGTGATTCAACAGATCAAATCACTTAACAATCTTGATGTAGAACTTTACAAGTATGCAAAAGAAATATTTGCTAAAGAACATGAATTATTGTCAAAGAAGTTGATTTCAACTGTAAGTGTGGATTGATTCTTTACATTTTAGCCTTTTGTTTTTCAGATATGAGACTTTTTCTTATGTTTTCTGATTCACAATGTTACTGTCTTTGTAGTCTAAGAGAAGCATTGGTGATTTACAGAGTGAGTTAAGAAGTGTTTTTGAAGAAATGAGTGATGAGAAGCTTTGGAAGTTAGTACCAGTTGCATTGTTCCTTTTATTGTTCTTTCTCTTCTTTCTATTTGTAAATGCTAGAAGAAGAAGAATCTCTAAGGTTAAGATTTGATCATTCTTATTCTATTTGGGCTAAATCAGATATTTGGAGGAGTTTAGGGATCTAATTGTAATTTTCTCTTTTTTTATTTTCGACTTTTTCGTGGAAAAGAAAAAGTTTTGGGTGTTGTGTTGCCTTACAGGTGAAAAAGGGCAAATCACAAGTAAAACTATCTTTTATTTTATTTATTAAAGGCTAAAAAAAAGTACAGCAAAGTTATAAAACTAGTGCTTATACATAAAAATAATAATAATAAATAAATTCTTAACCTATAAAATTTACCAAATTTGTAAATCTTTATAATTATACACCACATAATAATATATTTTAAAATTATACCTTATATAAAAATAACTTCTGAAACCGTCCTTACCATTTTCACGCAATTGAATACAATCCATATTTATTTTTTCAATATATACATTCATTTAATGTATGCGTACAAATTAATAAATAATGGATAAAATTTATACAAAAACAGTAAATATATCCCCACATGATATTTGTTTTCTTATTAGGACACAGTGTAACTTAATTTATAAAAAAAAAATAAAAGGAAAAAAATATCATGATAATTATTCGTATATATTAATAAAAAATAATTGATAAGAAAGAACATATCATGTGGAAGATGGAAGCAAAGCGTTAGGCAAGGGACCCACTTTCCCATGAGGAAACGCCATAATTATTAAATTTTCGGTTCTCGTCTCGTAATCGTCGGTGATCTCTCCATTTCACTTTGACATTAAAACTTTATATTATACGATACACTAACTTTATATTATACGATAAACCCTAACTTATTTATATAATCATTCATAATAATATAATTAGATCGAGATCTACGAACCATCCTTCCTCAAAGATTTTTTTTGTGACCTGATTTTGCCATGTGCTATGTTTTTTTTTTTATAATTATTTTCTATATTTGATTTCATTTGACTATATATATTACCACTATTACCACGTTAAAATAGGTAAATTATAATCTTTGAATTATGTTTTACTTCGACATATATTCTTTGACTATTTAGATAAATATATATATATATCTTTATTTACCTTATATATTTATTCAATGAAAATATAAGTTTGAATTGAATGAGAAGAATGCTTAATTCAAACGCGTTGATATAGATTTTTTATTTTCTTTAAAGTTAAGAAATGTTGACATGACAAAACAGTTCCCATATTTATATAATTATTATAAAATAAATTAAAAAAACTGACGAGAGACATTGAAAACTCCATCCACCTTTCTCCCTCCTTACTCCTTCGCTTCTTCTCTGTTTGAACCTTTGCAATCCCTAAATCCCCAATTTGAGATAACTCCAATTCGTTAGTCATTGTACGACTCTCTCTCTCCCTCTCTCTCTTTTTTTTTTCATGTGTTTTGGAAAATGTTGAAAGGATACTTTTTTTTATTTGGTTGGAGAAATATGCGACCGACACTTCTCTATGTGGTTTAGGTTTAAACTCAGTCTTTGTTTTGTTACCTTCAAATGTTAGTCAAGCCATTGTTACATTGTATGTATGTGTTTGAGGAATTTACACTCATAAGCTGTGTTTTAGTATGACTTAGTCTGTGTCAGGGTTTTGAACTTATAAGTGAAACCTTAAATTTGAATGTTAAGGTGAATTTGGTAATTGTTTTAACATTTTTTGGGTTATAGGAAGTATGAGTTGGTCACCTAAGGCTGAGGAGGAGGATTTCAAAGGTCTTTTATCTGATGATTTCTTTGATGATCTCATTAATCACCTTGATTTACCTCTTGAAGATGTTGATACTACCAATGGTGATGTTGATTGGGTTTCCAAGTTTCAAGACCTTGAGCCTCCTCCCATGGATATGTTCCCTACTTTGCCTTCTCAGCTCACTTCTTCTGATTATGGCAAGACGGGAGAACGTGTTGGGACTGTTCCTCTTTTGGTGAGTTCTTTGAGTTGATTGTTGTTTCTTTTATATTGCTTGTTACATTAGTTTTCATAGACCTTGAGTTCTTGATTGTTACTACAATGTAGAGTAGTGTTCGTAAATTTCATTCCATTTGCTTTGTTTGGTTTTCGTGGATGCAGAAACAGTCCACTTCTTCTGAAGCCTTGTCTGGCAAAAATGTCACTCTCCTCCAATCTTCATCAATGCCTCCTGATATCAAAGGCTCTAAGCTATTTCAGTCTTTAAGTCCAGTGTCAGTTCTTGAGAACAGTTACGGTTCTCTCTCACCCCACAACTCCAAAACTCAGAAATTGGCTTTCCCTGTCAAAGGCATCAGAAGCAAACGCAAACGCCCCACAACATTCAAGTTTACCTATCTCTTCCCCTTTGAACCCAGAAAGCCTGAGAAGTTACCTCGGGGTAAATCAGAATCCGAGAGTTACTACTCCTCTGAGAAACATGCCAAGAAGAAACGCAAGATTCCCATGACCACCTACACGGTGTCTTCAAGTTTTGAGGCAGATAACTCTGATGGGATTGTCCGGAAATGCACTCATTGTGAGACAACAAAGACACCACAGTGGAGGGAAGGACCCAATGGACCAAAAACTCTCTGCAACGCTTGTGGTGTACGGTTCAGATCTGGTCGTCTAGTTCCAGAATACCGACCAGCCTCAAGCCCAACCTTCATCCCATCTGTGCATTCAAACTCACACAGGAAGATCATAGAGATGAGAAGGAAGGAAGACAATCAGTTTGATACCAGTATGATGCACGCGGTGATATCCGGAGCTTAATGACAAAGAAGGCAGGGCAGTTTCAAATGGGAGGAAGATGGTATAAAAGTAGGTGTTAGTGACTGTTTTCAAAATCTGATGAAGAGAGTTTAGGGGTTTAGTTGAAGTTAGGAGTATTACATTAGTACTGTTTGATTATGTGTGTTTATGTCCTCTTATCTTATTTTGCTAGCATTATGTTTGCAGAAGATGTTTTGGCTGACATTTGTGTATCTTAACTCTTTCAGACAACCTTATTCTTTATTCTTCAATGTCGTAACTCTTTTTTCTTGTTAACATATTTACTAGGAAAAAAATACCAAATTTAGCGTAAAAGTTGAAGTGACATTGACATTGATGTTCATCAAACGAAACTAAACAACAAAAGAGTTTTAAATAACTTGACGGACAACTTCTTGGTAAGCATAGTACACAACCGCATAAACCTAATGTTAAAAGAGAACAGCTATCTTTTTTCACAGATACGGACTCGGTTTCAAGTTTTGTTTCATTACTCTCATACAAAATCACACTGTACAAGATACTGACTTATCACTCCAAAACTCCAACTTCTTGATCCACTTTCCAGAAATTGTTATCGTTGAACTCTTTCACTCCTGAACTTTCCTCCAGCTTTGGTTCCTCTACCATTTCTGTGTTCTTCTTCATCGCTCCAGCTTCCCCTACTATCCCTTCTTTGATTGCTTGCTCCATTGCTTTCTCTGTCCCTTCCGCTTCCACTCCTACAAACTCCATGTCATTCTCGAACAATGATCTTTCTGTGGGGGTTGACCCGTTTGGAATCATGTCGAGGTTCATCATGGTCTTGCTGTCATCATCGTCATCGTCAATGAATGGGTTCAGACCCGTTCCACTTGTTTGTATATCTGATGGTTCGCTCCACCCGACCCATCCAGGTGGCTGTTCAGCAAAGGCTTCTTCAGTTTTCTCCAATGTGTTAAAGTCGAAGAAACCCATTGGGCTCTCCATTGGGAAGTTGGTTTCAGTTGTGTTCAAGGCATTGTCTTTAGGATTTCTGGTTAGATCATCGTCTTCTTCTCCAACCACAACCTCGTCATCGTCACTGCTGCTGGTGTTATTAAAGGTTCTGTTCAATTCCACATCCTCTATCGTCTTGGAGCCTGCTGTGTCAGAGGGTGTGCTGCCGAATCTGTCATCTTGGAATGTGAACCAATCCGAATTTGTAAACAAGCTGCAACAAGGTAATGAGAAATATATGTCATTATTTAGAGAGAATGTCAAAATTCTCTCGGCAAGTATAAAGTAAGGAGATGAGGACACCAGTTTTAGTAGAAAAACTCACCTTCCTTGGTCATCCCCGAGTCTTAAGGATGAAATTACTACTTCAGCGGATTCATCGTCGAAGTAAACATCCTGAACAGTATGAAAACATTCCAAGTTTCAATATGAAAAAAAAAATTATTACTGTACATCCCCATATGTATCATAGTGTGATAAAGATGTTAATAGAGTTTTCCACGAAAAGAAAAAGAGAGAATAGAAAGTGGACAAGACTTACATCATCGTCCTTATCGAGGCCAATCTGGTCCTGACCAGAGAAGGTAAAAAAATGATAAATTCAGTACCAGGTAAATCGTTAATAAATGAGGAAAAAAAACACACTATGATATATACCTCTTCATTGTCATCGTTTCCATACATTTTGTATCTAAATGCTTGGCTTAAATTATTGGCCAGAGCTGCAACATCATAATCCCTGTCTTCCTCATCGCTATCTCTTGTTCTATCTTGTACTGTAGTTGGGCGCCTACATGGAACAGTGAAATAAGGATTATTTTATAACCAAGAGTGAAGATAAAATTCAAAACCCAGGACCAGCCACGATGCATTCAACGTGTAGTCTCATCACGTGAAAAAATAAAATTGTCTGTGACAATAAGTTATGCAATATCTAGAGTAATGATAACCATCAAATTCAGTAGTTCTAAGGATCTGGCATAGATTACGTAGTAAGAAACTGCAACTTTCAGGTTTACTGATCAGAAGAAGTTTTACTGATTGGTTACCCTAACAGCAGAACTAAAACTACAAATACACACAAGCATATATACACTACCATCAGTCATCACTGCACAGAATCATCTTTAAGGGTTTCATCGAAGGCAAACAAGGATCACACATGAATTTTTACACCCATAACCAGTGTGATGTAGCAGTAACTGATCATTTAAATGTTAATGAATGATTTGTGTGCAGAGATCAATGGACGTACCCGCATCCCCATCTGTTGACATTTTCAACAGTGTTGCGCTCCTGCAGAACACTACCTTGCCACTCATTCCATTCACTGTTTTCCTAAAGATTTGAGAATGAACACAGCCAGTCAGTGAACATGACAAGTGTGCTGAGTGTGAAGAGACTATCCATCACAAGACTCAACAAATGGTTTGCATTTTTTATGCATGTACAGTGACAAAACACAGCATACGATAAAAGGACATTACACGAGATTGTATGACTGTAATACCAACCTGAAGGTATGCCTTTATCTGGCCATTGCTATTACTCAACTGACAAATTTTATTTGATATTCTTGTGATATGTCCAATATACCCGACCCGAGGGTTTTTTTTCCCAGTGGCAGCTACAGTGGGCTACCTCACACAAAAAAAAGAGGGAAAATGTTTGTTAAGTCACTGGAGCAATGAGTCAATGGCTCTAATTTTGAGCTGCCTTGAAGTGACCTTATGTCATATACCAATGATCAGTTAAAATCTTTGTGGACATAGCAAATGGTAATACCTGGCTGTCACCTGAGAGAACCGAGTCTCTGTCTGAAGAAAGAAATTTGCCAATCAGATTGCATTCTCGAAGAATATGGTTAACCATCAAATCGTTCTTGTTTTCCAAACAAGAAAGTATTATATTCTCCACTTGATGATGCAGGGCGTTATTGTATGGGTACCTTCACATGTTGACAGTATTTTGATTATTTAAGATCTAGAAGAAATACCAACTTGGAGATCAAGAATTTGAAACTTAGCAAACCTACTCGAAAAACAGATCAAAGGTCCTTTTGATTATTCCTGAACTAACTAATTCCTTTTGTGCAGCTGCACTTCCAGTTTTCAACAAAACTGCAATGAACTCCACAATCTGAAACAAAGAAAATAGGAAAACCAAGTGCTATTAAAAATAGAGACTTTACATATATTACTATTACTGTTGTTGTCCTATAAACTATAAATTCTTCCCTGAATTGCTTGATTTTTGGATCTGACCTTTAAACGATGCTTTCCAAGTGGGGGCCTCAGTTCACCATATGTTGTAGGCAATACTGTGCTGTCAGATGCTACAGTGAGAAGCATAAGCAAGTTGCCTGCAGAGAAAAAAGATGTTGATAACTTAAGGCCATTGAATACATATACGCTGAATTGAAATTGTATGAAAAAGTATCCTACATATCCAAGAAGTGCTACCTAAGCATTCCAAAATTTATGGAATTAATACAAAATCAGCTCCCTCTATCAATATAAACAAAATAGAACAGACACAATAGAGACCACGGAAGAGCAAGTAAGATATGCAGGTACATGTTCAATACACTAGGAGCAAATGGAAAGAAATATCACACAAGAAAAGGGCTGTCTATTTTCCATGTGCATTCAACACAAAAAAAGGGAATTATCTCCACTTACTGAGTTTGGGGAGCATGGCATCAATTGTCTCTGGGGAAACTGGGATAGCAGACTCAAACATATGTTGACTTCTAAAAGAATTGAACATAGACGATGAAGCGGTAGATCTCCTCGGATCTAACAGAGAGGTGCATACTGAAAGTGAATGAACTAGAGACGATTTTGAATGTGTTTCTTCAAGAGCATGACCAAATATCTTAGCAACGAAGCTGCAAAAAGGGGGAGAAAGTTGTGCTCCCATGAGAAACACTTTTTTATCAATCTATTGAAGTGGTAGGAATCAATCAAAGAAGAAAAGATTACAAACCCAGGGCTAGAGAGCTGTGTAGCTAAAGCTGATGGTGCATTCCGAGAAATTGCACATAATGTTTCTGCTGCATTTGCTTGAACTTCCGGAGGACTCTGATTCAAGTTAGGAAATAATGAAAAAAAATACAAATATCAGATCAGATTGAAGAAGATAAAAGAAGCTAAAAATATCAGATCAGATATCCTAGATTAAGACCACCTAAGCATATCAAACAAAAGCCACAAGCCTCTAGTCTTTGTGAAGATTGTCAAAAAGCTTTACAACTTACAGATGGTTTAAGTTTGTCCACGATCATTTCAAGTAAATTGCTATCAGCCAACCATTGCATCACATCCAGAAAGTTGGGATAGACATGATCATCAGCCCCAACCAAGCGAACCAAAACCTAGAGAATGTAACATACATATCTTAGCAATAATGACCTCCGAAACCACACAAAGTTGCAGTGAGTCTAAGACAAACCAATTACCTCCATGATGGATGTTATCCCAATCAAATCAACCAACTGGCAGAAAACATTTTGATGCTCCTGTGATCATAAAAAGTTACTTGAGAACTGTAGCCAGTCTACGTACCTCAGCCCAAAACAAATCATAAACAATCCAACTAAATTTTGTCTCACATAAAAATAATTACCCGCAATTCGAGTGAACAATAGAGTAATGTCAACTTCTGTTACCAATTACCAATTACCATTTACTAAATCGACAGACATCTATCTTTCAAGATTACAATGGAAAATCATTTCAATCCCAAATACACATAAATCTAACTGTAAAACTCACGCACACATGGAAGGAAAAAGAAGAGAAGACGATTACCATCCACTTTCCAATATGTTATTACTTACTTTTACGTACTTCATAAGCGCTGCAGTCTTTCTGATCATAAGGCAGATGACAACCTAAAACAAAACAGAGACAAATAAGGAGAACTTCTCAGAGCCTTGAAATCATTCAAGCCAAATGATATATGGCCGAGTATATAAAAAACACTACCTGAAGTTAGCTAATAAGCAAAATTATTCATGGTAAGAAAGAGTACCTTGCTGAAATAGCCTGCCAGCAATGCACTATGAGGACGATTTGGTTCCAGAAAGGAAAAAAGCAAGTCCATCAGCTGCAAGATAAAATCAAGTGAACAAATGAAATTTAAGTCAACAATCAAACAAACTCCAGATGGAGAAAAAAATGAAAAGTATGAAGTGTTATTTTACCAAAAAGTTAAAATGATGGAAAAAAAAAATACCTCTTTGTCCTCCACCAAAGTTTTAAGAATAACATCAATTTCACATGTAAATATTTCACAAGAAATAAATGGAAACCTAAAAGAAGAAGAATTATCTATTAGTAGCTAGAGAAAATGATAAGATAAGGTAACACCAGTTAGAATCAAGGAATCATATTACTTGAAAGCACGTTTACTGTCAGCATCTTGTGGAGGTTCTTCAACAATGTACCGCAATAATTGCTCCACTTGAGCTTTATCCCTTAGACTGCAAACATTAACACTCAAATCAATAAAAGTTTTCCAGATCCATTATCCAACATAGGGTTTATTCTGGTCCTATGAAACAGATTGTGAAGAAAATAAGGAAATTACAAGTTAATGAGCCGGCTGTTCAAAGCCTTGCATTCTTGAATAATTTCTTCCTCATCAAGGAGCTCTTCCAAGGTGAAATTATCTTTGTCTAATATAGTATCCACCTATGTTTAGTAACACATCAATTACATGAACAATTTCATTAACTGGTAGACAAGTGATATTGACAAAAACAGCAACAAAGGATTACAATAGAGCAGAAAAATTCAATAGTTGAACATAAACTATACGAATAAGCGAAACGATGGATCGAAACCTCCACTAGTGAATAACAAAATCTGTTTAAACTCACAGGAGATGATGCAGAGAGAGACGAGAGCTTCCAAAACATGGCGGCGAGGGAGGAATTGAGCTGAAGAATAAGACGAAGCTTAGGTAGATCCGCCACAAAACCTAGAATCTAGCAGTGAATCTAGGTAGATCGTTTGAAAACCCTAAAATTGATCAGTCAACAAAGGTTTTGAGATCCTTAGATGATGGGAGCATAGAGAGACGGAGATCGGAGGCTGAAGATTTGAATAATCGATGTCCAAATTTGCATAAAGAAGGGGTAAAATAGTAAAGAAAAAAAGGGCGTCTTATTAAAAAAAAAAAAAGGTTGAGTGTATTATTATTTATTTAAATGAAATCACCATTTTCACAGAATTGTATTCTTATAGACTTGGTCATGACGAAGGTGATGATAGTATCATTATGTCATATCTTTATTGATACTTGAATTTAATGATGTGTTAACTAATGCAACAGCCAACAAGTGACTTGTGATAAAGCTCACATTTATTAAAAAGTTGGCAAACATTGTGTTACAAATTTATAAATGAACCATAAATCGAATAATCAAAGCCTATCGACGAATTTTCATTCACATAAAAATTTGTTACATATCCCATAGTTTTATATTTTATATTTCATAATTATATGTAATGGTCTCTCTTAATGTCTTTGTTTCAGAAGAGTCAAAAAGCTTACAATAACACAAACAAACCTCAACAAACACGTACCACTAAACACTATTTTATTTTTATTTTTTTCACAAGCGCTTCATAAAAAAAGAAGAGAAGCTTAATTTAGAAGTATTTGAAGTATACATCGATGGTGTAATACACAGAACGAAACTGGCTTTAACAACGCCAGGTTTTGGAATGGATTTTAGTCGGAGAAGAAGATCCACCACCTTTAGTCGGAGAAGAAGATCCAACAACTCTATCAACTAGCTTCCTCAATCCCTTTTTCTTCTTCGTATTCTTCTCTCCTGATCTCTTCCTTTCTTCTTCTACTTCTTCCTCAAACTGTGAACACAGCTTAAGAACTTGTTCCTCTACATTGTTAAGTCTCTCTAACAAAGTTCCCTTCTTCTCAGTCTCCTCCATTACTTGCTCCATCGAACGGCACTGTAACTTCCCTGTACTCCTTGGTGACGACAAGTCTAGTGATGATGGTTGTGTCCCACTCGATGGAGTCGATGGACTCGAGCTTCTTGGTGAGTGTCCTTTCATTTCCTCTAGCTTTCTCACCATGAAATCAATACGATCTAATCTTGAAAGGATCGGTTCTTCTATATTAACAGCCATTAATAACATACTACACCGTTGCAGAGCTTTGGTTGTGTCGGAATAGTTAAAAAAGAGAGTTCTCGAAAGCAAAACTCGTCTCTTCTCAAAAGAGTTATTGAAAGAAGAAGACACGAACTAAGACACGTTTAATATTGCAGAGAGAAGTTTAGGGAGTCTGACACGTGTCGTTTATTAAAACGTGGTGGTTCTAGTTTGTGGACACCTCTTGTGTCCCATACTTTCTTATCTGATCCCTAAAATATCTTTGGATTATGTCGGAAACAGGATAATGTTCTTACTGTGTCTGATGTTGAATACAGTATACAACGCTTTCGAATTTTTATATTAAAAGTTATATCATGATAAATTATAAATAGAGTAATTCCTCCCTATATTACCATTGCGTCATTAAATATATTACTGAATTATATTAATTTTTTATTTAGATAAATTCTATTTTTATTAAAATATATTTATTAAACTTTATTTTTTATAAAAATATATATTTTTATTTAATATTAAAATTTAATATTTAATGTTTGATTTAATATTTATTATTTAAGAGTTAAATTTTACTATTTATGATAGATTTTAATATTTAGTGTTTGATTTTATTATTTATTATTTATGATTTAAAATTTTTAATAGAAAAATTAGAATTTATTATTAAAGATTAAAGTTAAATATATAATGTTTGGATTTAATATTTATTATTTAGATTTTATATTATTTTAATAAAATAAAATTTAATTTTTAATTTAATTAAATTATTAATTAGTAATTTTGTTCTAAATTAAATTTACTAGTATTTATAAAATATTAACTAAATTTAAATGGTGGTCAAGAGAACTGACTTTATAATATCAAAATGTAAATGTTATGAATTTAATTGTTATATGTTTTATTATCAGTTTATTCATCCATTTGGGCCTATGGTAATTTATTGATCATAAGATAAATTGGGCTCAAATATGTAAGACCGACATATGGTAATTTTATTGATCATTATAAGTTGGGCCTACTAGGTTCAAATAAGTGAGCCCACGTAACAGTCGATCGATTTCTCACTGACTTTATTCAGGGAAAAGGGTGAAACAGAAGGCTGTAACTCCGGGTTAATGGTGTCGTCAAAGAAACCCAACGAGAAGAAGACGAAGAGCGATGGCGTCAATAAAGCCGGTAGTCATAATACACGCTGCTCCGGTTCCAAAACGAAGAAGAAGACGAATAAGGTGAACACTGTAAAGAAGGAGGCGGAGGTTTACGAGATCTCGGATTCTTCGAGTAGCAACTCTGTGGGAGAAGCAAAAAGAGGTGGTGGTGATCCGAAGAAAAGTAATGGCGTCGTGAGCAAGGGCCGTAACGGAACAAATAGAAGCAAAGATCTGGAAAATGATGATAGAGGTTTGGAAGATGCTAAGATGTTTAGGTTTCCGATGAATCGGATTCGACGGATCATGAGAAACGATAATTCAGCTCCTCAGATCATGCAGGACGCTGTATTTCTTGTCAACAAAGCCACGGTATATATATTATTCACATATACTATATAGTTTTTGATGAATTTTGGTGTAATCAATTGCTAATTAGTGTTAATTGCTACAATAATTAGGTTCTTAGTGAGTGTAGATGAAACCAAAGCTAGGGTTTGATTTTTATATGTTGAGGTGCTTTAACCTTTGTGTAGATTCATGGATTACAAACAGATTAGATCGAGTCATAATATGATTTAGGCTCATATTTTTATTGTATTGGAACTCGACATTGCTTTTCAACAATTTTTTTATCCCTTTCTAGATTATGTTGTGTTATTGAACATCTGTGTTTACAGTACATTAACTGTTTTTTTCTCTGTAACTGAAGGAAATGTTCATTGAGGGGTTTTGTGAAGAAGCATATGAAAGTTCTGTGAAAGACAAAAAGAAATTTATCCACTACAAACATCTCTGTAAGCTCTAAGTTCTTGTCCATAGATACCTATATCTTGAATCTGAACTAATGTATATAATGAATTGAAATATCTCTCACTATGATTTACTCTGCAGCTTCTGTAGTGAGTAACCAGGAGAGATATGAGTTCCTTGCGGGTACTTAAACATCATCTCAAGTATTTGTTTATCTAAATTCCTTATGAAGTTTTGTGTAACGTGTAAAAATCTTGAATGTAGATTATGTTCCTGAGAAACTAAAAGCAGAGGTGGCTTTGGAGGAATGGGAAAGAGACATGACAGAGGATGGCTAAAATGTGAAATCGTTGAAACGGAACAGAACCATTTGGGTTGGATTTGGTTCCAATTCACCTTTATTAATAACACCTAATGAGATTGCACATACATTTAATTCTATAATGTATACATATTTATTGCTTTGTCACACGTTTAAATTTTCTAAGAGTTGTCGAAATTAGAATATTTTGCCTTTGGTACTGTAAACTGTGTATGACTTGACCTGATTATAAGAGCTCTGCTTGGGCAACGGAAGAACATGGGCAGTGTATTCCCTAGACTTCACTGTTATATGTGGTTGGGCCAACTTGTAGTGTGCTTAAACATTTGGGCCAACTTGGACCTAATTTTTTTTAGTTTCGTTTTATGTGCAGATCCATTGTAATATCACTCTTATAAATGAAACTGGTGAAAAAGGCCACATATCCATTAAAGACCCAAAAGATCAAATGATACAAGTGATTAATCGAGTTTTACGACCCAAAACTACGAGCACATGGCCCAGTATATTATTTAAGCCCATGGTTTTTTATTTAAATTTTAGTTATCCCCACCTAAATTCAGAATATATATATCAGATAAATTGGAAAAAAATGGGTGGGTCCGCAAGGAGCGAGTGAAAGCAGCCGGGGATCTCTAAAACCCTCGCTTCCCTCTTTGATTTGTCGGGAAAATCGGATCCTACCATGGACTCTGATGCGAGGAGGAAGATTAACATCAATCCGGTTTCGTCCTCTTCTCCGAAACCATCCAAGTTCTCTGTGTATCGGAACCCTGCTCTCGCCGCCGCTTCCACCGCTAATAGCCTCCGCCCCTCGAAATCCGTCCTTTTCTTCATACTCTTAGTCTCTGCCGCTTCAGCTATCTCTCTCATATCCTTCATGACCGGGTAAGTCTCACCAATATCTTCTTTGCCTTAGTTGTGTGTTTTGGAATATTTAAATTGAGTTTTTGTCTAGGGTTTTTAGAACATCTGTGAACAATTTCTCCGACTGGAATCCTTAATGTATTTATATCTTCCTTGCCTTCTCTGTAATTTAGGATTCTGTGTTGCTCTTATGAAAATTCGTAAGTGGGAAGTTCTTATAAAGAATCATTATTGATTGAAATATTTGGATTGGCTTATCTCTCATGTTGCAGGGAGCAATGGTTGACCAATGCTTTAACTTTCGGAAATATATCCAAAGAGGCAGCTTGTGAGTTGCATTTTCATACCCATAGATTTCCTTATTGCTCCTTATGTATTTTACTCTTCCTAATCTTCTTACCTTATGTTTCAGATGTTACTGTAAAGGCGTGGCAAGGGCTACTGACTTTGTTTTGTATTGGAGCAATGATGGCTTTGTCCAAAGGCTTATCTTTACACAGATCAAAATTTGCTGCTCGAGCTGAAACTAAATCTTCCTCTAAAGAAACTAAAGATCAGTTTTCTCTATCAAATCGTCAGCTTGAGCTTCTTGGGATAAAGAAAAAATCTGACCAGAGTCTATCAGATTCTCCTAAGAGTCGTCCTGCACCGAAACCTTCACAGTCATTGGAGCCACTTGTCCCAATACATCAAACGCCTAATGGTTCAGCGCATAAGTCTTCAGGTGGTGGTGATAAGCTGACTTCCCGTAGTGGGAACCAGATTAGTCCATTTAGCACTCCTTCCAAACAAATGGGTTCACCGTCTTTCTATCTTGTCCCGTCTAGTTCATCGATTTCTTCTAACCGGGATAAGGTTGTTTCTAGTCCTTGGTCTGGTAGGCGGAGTTCGGCAAAAGACATTGCTACTGAAGAGCAGCTTGAGCACCTTTTAGCGGAAATAGATGAGAAAATCACGGAGTCAGCTGGGAAGATGCTGACGCCTCCACCAACAGTTGGGAGTTTTGCCATGGCTACTTCGAGTTCAGTTGGTGGTTCAGCTGGTGCATCTGGGACTACTAGGAGTACACCACTAAGACCTGTCAGGATGTCTCCTGGTGTTCAGAAATTTACGACTCCCCCAAAGAAAGGAGAGGGTGATTTCCCCAATCCAATGTCCTTAGAAGCAGCTATTGAAGGTTTTAGGCACCTAGGTGTCTATCCTCAGATAGAAGACTGGCGTGATCGACTAAGGCAATGGTGTTCCTCAGTGTTGCTCAAACCTCTGCTTAACAAGGTTGAAACCAGTCATATTCAGGTTTGTGTTTGGAGTCTTTTCTAAATAAACTGGTCTTCCTATACTTGTTTTCTGGTGAATGAGCTGATGAACATATTCAAATCAGAGGCAGAAGGAGATTTTTTTGTTTATAAAGGAAAAATTATAATTTTTCATTTCTGTAGGTAATGCAAACAGTATCAAAGCTTGGTGGTAATGTCACAGTAAGTCAAGTTGGGAGTGATTTGCCAACAAATGGAACAGCTACGACTACCTTACCTGTTGATCGAACAAACGGGTGGCAACCATCTTACTCTCCTGATGAAGATGCACTTCTTCATCAACTACGTGCAAACCTTGTACAGGCTATTGATACCTCAATGCGTAAGTAACTTTCCTACATCTTTTAGGGTGATGTGGACCGAAATGTTAACCTTGTTAAATTGAAGTGCTGTTCTGTTGTTTTGAATATAATGTATCTGAGAGAAATAATGGTATCATGTCATTTTATGTGTTGTTTCTAAATGTTTGAGTCTGCATATAGTTGCTAATTCTTTCTTCTGGAATCTACAGAAAAGCTGCGTACAGAGAACCAGCAGTTCCAGCAACAACAATTGCAACAGCAAGCGGCGCTAATCCCCGTCATGCAGGAATGCGTTGATGCTATAAGTGAACATCAGAGGCTTCAAGCCTTAATGAAAGGAGAGTGGGTCAAGGGCCTACTTCCGCGGAGCAGCATTCCAGCAGATTACACAGTTCAAAGAATCCGAGGTATCAAACATTAAAGTCTATTCCAAATTTTAGTTGTTTAATTGTGACTCTAATAACTCTTGACTTTTGGCAGAACTCGCGGAAGGAACTTGTGTGAAGAACTATGAATACAACGGTAGAGCAGATACTCGTGAGAGAAACAAGAAATGGAGCCTGGAGCCTCCAACTGATTCCCATCTGCTTCTGTACTTGTTCTGTGCTTTCTTGGAACACCCGAAATGGATGTTACATCTAGACCCCAGCTCTTATACAGGGACTCAAGCAAGCAAGAACCCACTATTCTTAGGGGTTCTGCCTCCGAAAGAGCGATTCCCAGAGAAGTACATTGCAGTGATATCGGGTGTACCTTCAACGTTCCATCCTGGTGCATTTATTCTTGCTGTAGACAAACAAAGTCCCCCGACGTTCGCCTTGTACTGGGATAAGAAATTGCAGTTTACTCTTCAGGTAATTACGAATTAACTGCATTTTTATAATATGCATGGAGTTACATATCCATAGGATGTGAAAATTTTCTTTATTGTTTCTTCGTGATGAACTTTTACTTGAAATGGAACAGGGAAGAACAGCACTATGGGACTCAATGTTACTGCTATGTCACAGAGTCAAGGTTGGTTATGGAGGTGTTGTTCGTGGGATGAATCTGGGTTCTTCAGCCCTTAACATCTTACAAGTTGTTGATTCCGAAACTGACGATTAACTCCATTCGAAGGAAACTTGATTTGCTTGAGACAGTGGAGGTGAATTGTTAGAAAATGTCATTTCATTTTGCCATTATTTAAACGTACGTAGTGAGTTTAGTTCTCTTGAGTAGCTAACTTACTCTTGTGATAAGTAAATATCAACGATGCTCTGTTTTTTAAAACCACTCTAAATTTAGCTGGTGGACAACGAAGATGTAAACCTACGAATTGATATTTTTGTTTACTGATCAATGCATGAAGTTGAATAAGTAATGATTCAATTAAATATGAAACTTCAAAGCAACAACATTGTATTCAGCTGCAAGTAAAACGAACATACAACACAAACTTGTAAGAAATCTCAACAACGTTCACAACTGTCTTTACTTGTCTGACTAGAACATGAAGAATGAAGATTTAGCAAAAACTTTTAAAGCCAAAAAAAAACATGTTCCTCTTTCGTGAAAGGTCATGCCTATCTAACTAATAGTGAAAGTCACAACTGCATCAGGTTTCTAATAGAATCACAGTTCCTTGTCTTCAATTTGTGCTTTCTCTGCAGCCTTTTCAGTTTCTTCTATTACAAACGTCTTGAGCGATTCAACGTCTCTTTTCCCTGAGTTTACAATTGCATGAATGCAAAAAGATCAGCTTATAGTGAAGTTCCAAATATGCATGTGTTGGTGTGTGTGCCTAAGCTTTCAAAAAAATGGGTGCCTGTAATTTATGTAAAGTAAGTTTTAACCTTGATACTTTGAAACTTCTTCTCCATTGTAAAATAGCTTAAATGTTGGATATGAGTGAATCTCAACTTTGGTGCAAACAGCTCTACTTGTACCACAATCTACTTCACCAATCTCGATTTCATCGTCTCCTTCCATTGCTTTTCCCAAATCTTCCCACAAATTCCCCAACTTTTTGCTGACATTTAGATCCAAATTCATCAACAAAGTGATATAAACAAACAAAATTATTACTCAGGTTATATATATTTTATAGAAACAAGAATACTAACCAGTGCTTACACCAAGGAACACAAAACTTTACAAACCATGCAGTATCTTTCTCCTTCACCTGAACCAATAAACATGGAGAGAGTAAACTTATACTGTACAAACTACATTAAGAGATGCAACCATCTGAAGTTGAACTCCCAATCAAGACTAAGGGATTGGCATCTATGAGAAACTACATAATAATCTGAGAATGTGAGTCTCTACTTATGAGCAAACAATCTTTATACATAATGTGCCAGTCCTGTTCTTTCAATACCATATAACCAAAGGAGCACAACACACAAATCAAAATCTTACTTGAATCCAGTAAACCACTTGAGAGTTCACACAAATGCAAAAAAAAATGATCAGGACTTCAAAATTCTTACCTTGTCAGAAAAGGTTTCTGGAGTCAATGTAATGACTTCAGCTTTAATAAATTCAATAGGAAGACAAAGGAGGAGAAGTATAATCAAAGGAGCAACAAGCCGAACACAAAACGCCATCGTATCAAACCCAATATTTCTACTTCACCAACTTCTTTTCCAATATATTAAACTGCAAAATAAATTCTTTTAATCATAGTATAAATTGGTTAATGAAAAGCTTTGTAAAAAGAGGGTTTATTAATTAAATGCTAGCAAATTAATTTTGACCCAGAAAACTGAAAACAAATTAACACAATTTGACTTGTATGAAATTCCAAAGAGCCTAAGAGAAGGGAGAAGCGATCTAACGAAACGATCTGATCTAATAAAACTAATACAATCGAGATTCATTAAAAGATATGACATATAAGAAGAGTAAGGGAAGGATCTTAGGTGTGTAAGAATCTAAACCGCTTACTTTCTGCAAAACCATTAACGAGCAAGTTAAACAGAGATGTCAAAGGATGATGATGATGTTGTTTTTAGTTCTATGAGAAATATATTAGTTACCTCAATAGTTCAGGCCCATTACTATATTTCAATTTAGGCCCATTATAATATTTCAATTAAGGCCTTGTTTTGTTTTGTTTTATTTTATTTTATCTGTATTTAACCAACCGGTTTACTTCTCTATAGTCAAATCTTCTTCGGTTCTTTACAAGTTTTTTCATCTCTGCATAATTTTTACATTGAACTGATTATGGTAACACTCGTTCCGATAGAGAAATAAATCATGGGCAGTTAAAGTTAAAAAGTAAACTTGATTGTTACGTTACTGCGAAGATTTGTTTACTTTTATGAAACACGACCGAGGACCGACCAAAAAAGATTGACTGGCGAGACATAGGGGTATGATTGTAATTTCGAGAGGATATTACGTTAAACCCTAGCTTTTTTTTTTCTTCTGTCGATTAGCGACTATAAATAAAATCGTATGTTTTTATTGCTTCTTCATTAGCTCGTTCATTCACCCTAGCCGCTGAACTTTGTTGCGATAAATCTGAGGTAAGCTATAGTTACACAGATAAGATCTGTTTCCAACTCTTCAGTTCATCTTGCCTCAATCAATTTCGATCCGTTCTCATGTTGTTTGTTATTATTCTTTTCTTCTTGTTGAATTCTTCGTTTCTCTTCGATTAGATGTTATTTGTTGATAGATGAATATCTGATTCCTTGTTTATCGTTTTACAGTTTTTTTCATGACTGTTGATTTAGGTCATCGGTCTGATCTAATATGTTGTTATTGTATATGTTCGATTAATAGATTTTTTAGATCTATTTGTGTGATTGAGTTTATTTGCGTTTCTAAGATTTCAATTATTGTTTGTATTATTGTGATTTGTAAAAGTTTAATTCGAGAGCAGCATAACAAATATTATAATATTAGTTTTGAGTAGTATTATTTTCACTTGTATTAATTTGTTTGGTTGTTCTGATTGATTAATTTTGATTGATTTTATTGAGCAGTAGCTATGGGTAAAGAGAAGTTTCACATCAACATTGTGGTCATTGGTCATGTCGACTCTGGTAAATCTACCACAACTGGTCACTTGATCTACAAGTTGGGTGGTATTGACAAGCGTGTCATTGAGAGGTTTGAGAAGGAAGCTGCTGAGATGAACAAGAGGTCTTTCAAATACGCTTGGGTTTTGGATAAACTTAAGGCTGAACGTGAGCGTGGTATTACCATTGATATTGCTCTCTGGAAGTTCGAGACTACCAAGTACTACTGCACTGTTATTGATGCTCCTGGTCATCGTGATTTCATCAAGAACATGATTACTGGTACCTCCCAGGCTGATTGTGCTGTCCTTATCATTGACTCCACCACTGGTGGTTTTGAAGCTGGTATCTCCAAGGATGGTCAGACCCGTGAACATGCTCTTCTTGCTTTCACCCTTGGTGTCAAGCAAATGATCTGCTGCTGTAACAAGGTCTTCAATCTTTTATATCATAGCTTGAGTCTTTTTTGTTTGTGTTTTGTCTTATTAATTGGTTTCTTTTATTTTGTTTGCAGATGGATGCTACCACCCCTAAGTACTCTAAGGCTAGGTACGATGAAATCATTAAGGAGGTGTCTTCCTACTTGAAGAAGGTTGGATACAACCCTGACAAAATCCCGTTTGTGCCTATCTCTGGGTTTGAAGGTGACAACATGATTGAGAGGTCTACCAACCTTGACTGGTACAAGGGACCAACTCTCCTTGAGGCTCTTGACCAGATCAACGAACCCAAGAGGCCATCAGACAAGCCCCTTCGTCTTCCACTTCAAGATGTGTACAAGATTGGTGGGATTGGAACGGTGCCAGTGGGACGTGTTGAGACTGGTATGCTTAAGCCTGGTATGGTTGTGACCTTTGCTCCCTCTGGTCTGACCACTGAGGTCAAGTCTGTTGAGATGCACCA
>KE157656.1:85836-107722 GCA_000411055.1 Leavenworthia alabamica
AGTTTTTCCTCTATGCTCTTCTTCTTTCCCTCTAGAAAAGATCCCACTGTTGGGTTTTCTGCAGCCAACTGATAAGAAAAACATTTATTACCAACAAGTTTTATACACAACCTATAGTTCTTATGCATAAAATAGACGAAAAAAACTGATGTGGTTTGCATTGTATTTGTGACATATTGGGGCAGGAACAAAAACAGATTTAGAGTTTATGAACGTTCAGTCTTTAGTTTTCAATTGTTGAAGAGTGCGTGTCTCAATATTCTCAAAAATGAAGGAACATAAGGCCTTGTTTTTCTTAATGGTAGTTTAAGAATTTAGTTTGTTACCTTTTCAAGAAGACTGTGAACTTGAGTAGCAGGCAAGTTGATAGCAGCAAAAACAATGGACCCATGTTTTGTTTTCTCTGAACTTGGTGGTTTGTATTCACCCTTTGCTATTCTTTTTAGCTCTTCTCGCACTTGATGAACCGCAGACTCAAATGGAACCTGAACATTGCAAACCAGAACATAAGACATCATATGCACATCCCTTCTAATGCTCTTTTATCAAAGTTTTTACACTAGTATCAACGGGGGATGTAGCTTTTCTTGAGGCATCAATGACAAAGGATATTTTACCTGAATAGAATTGAGATACTCAGAATTTGCAACTAAATTATCTCGCAGCTTTTTCTCCCATTTGGTCCATTCTGCTGCATATGTTCCTTTTGTCGACTCAAGTCTATGGCAAGAACATTTAGAAGGAAAACAAAAGGTCAGAAGCAAACCAAACCAAATCTAGAGCTGAAGATATGAAGTAGAAAGAACTATCAGAACATGATATAAAATGTCTGTCAGCACAATTATGTGTAGGATTTCTCCAGTAATATGATCTAAGTACGTCTAATCACAGAATAATAACAAATTTGAGTGTTTGGATGTCATGCTCTCATGTTTTTGCTAAGTTATTACTGTTCCCATTCATTTGTTACTGTCTAACTGATAGTGTTGGCTACTCACCTCCCATGTCTTCTCCTGTGGAGATTGAACAAATCTATCCCCTCCTCAAGAACCGATTTAACAAGATCAGGTAAAGGATTCCTATAGATACATAAAGAAATAAATTAACTGGTTAAGAAACACACTGAATATGAAGCATCAAATTGTAGCTCTGGCTCTGCTAAATTCGAGTTTGTTAGCTTGCATAGGATGTCAAACGTATACCTGTCTGATTTAAATAATGGCATCTTAATAAGGGAGCCAAAACGCTCAATCAATTCACTCTCAAATTCTTTGCGGTTCTGAAAGTTGAAAGACAGTTCAATTAAATGTGAGATCCAATCATAGATTTACTTAAAGAACAGCTGCAGTTTATGTGTTAATACCTTTCCCTCATAAAGATGATAAAACATCAATAGCACATATCCTGGATTTGAAGATGCCTTGTCAAGCTTTCCCTATAAATATTCATTGAATATGAAAGAAACAATAGCTTGTTAAGAGATGCAGCAAGGTTCTGATGAAAGTTGGATGACGCAGTTGAAGATAAACATTGTATAAGATGCAACTGAATACCGGATGGTTAACTCGCTGAAGTACACGGAACATGAAAACAGCTAAGGCATCAAGTGAATATGGATTTGAATCGGTTCCTGGGCATTCATAGCGGGCCATAAATTAAGATCAAACAAAAAATGAATCACAGAGTATAGAGGATGAGGCAAGGCAGAAAATGCAAAGTATAAACTTCCAACTATAATTGCTAAAACAAAATTGAGTCTCAAGCAAACTGGAACAAGCTCAGTAATAGATAAATGATCCTACAACCTTTCATGCTCAAAATTTTCACAGGGTCATCCAACAAGCTCAGTAAATCAAATATGACCATATTAACAAGCACACAAGCAGATTATTAACTGGAAGATTATTAATTGGATAGCATCAAAGAGTGGATACATAGTTACATACCTTCAGAATCAGCAATGATTGGAACTGCAGAAGCCCTAGTTCTCCGACACATGTCTTCAATCTAATAGGAAAAAAAAAGAATAATATTGATATGAGACTTGTTAAGACAAGTGAAAGACATCATGTCAGGACCTATTATTGATACAAGTACTCTATCGAAATATAACTAGGCTTCCACAATACAAGTTGTGCGTATATATATATATATATTTGATACAAATCTATAAGAAGTCAGATTACAAGAAGTCCAAAGTTTGTCTTCAGTAAACCAAGCAACAGTATCATGGGACCAAAGTTAATCTTGATAACCATTAGGCAGCAATGCAATTGCATATGATTGCAACAATATTTGATACAAATCTACCAATAATAAGCAAAAGCCACTCTTAAAGGATGCATGGGTAGATCTAATCCAAATTCAAGCTTACACGAGGAGAGTGCAGAGAATCTTATAAGCATGAACACTCATTCATAATCTCCAGATTTTCATGGTAGGATTAGTTACCTGTCTCCAGACATCTTCATTGGGGGCATTTTTGTCAGCCAGCATAATTGATTGTGGTTTTTTACGACGTTCATCAGCAACCTTTGGCCAGTATTTTCCTGTCCAATAAGAAGAATATTGGCATAGCAAAATAGAAAGACAAGAGCAACTTTGACAAAATCCTACATTTTTAAATACCTTTTACAAGATCACCCATCAAAGTGTGCACTGGCCGATCATCTCCAAAGCCTCCAGGGGAGTTCAATAACTCCTTACAAAGTGCAGATTTAGCACATCCAGGAATCCCTGAAACACATTAAAATTGTAAGGATTATAGAAAGAATATGAAAGAAGAAATCTCCCTAAAACTATTCTGCTCTACTTCTTGTCAGTAGTAGAAGAAAAAAAACTTGATTTTTGACCAATTTCTTATCTCCCATAAGCTAAAACCAACTCCTTTCAATAAGTTCAGTATCAGACATCGCCATGAAAATAAAACATACAACCACAATACATGGGATAATATACAAACAGCGTAAAATGGAATACCTGGAAAGAATACAAGCAACCCCTCATCCTTCTGGACAGCTTCCTTTACAGCAGGCTCAGGAGTAGCTGGTGCTCTTTCTTTCTTCACAAGATCGCCTTCTTCGTCTAGATCACCATCAACAATGGCCAAGAAGTCCTCAGTTCTCACTAGGTTCCCAGCAGACCCTATCAAAATCTGATTCTTTGAGCTTCGTTTCGCGTATTGCTCCAGGAATGGCTCAGCTTCACTTAAGTATATCGATGAAGATAGCTGCCTATTCCCACACTTTCTTCTGATATAAGTAGCCCTGAACAATCAGAAGAGATAAATCCACATTCAGGAGCTGAAAAAATATTGGCCAAAGGCAAGCATGAAGGCAATAGGTTAAACGTGCGATCAAGAAATAAGTTTCAACACATATATTTAAGCTTAGTTTAAATGTGTAGAGTAATGTAATTATGGTACCATTCATCAAGCATCTTGCCAAGTTCTTTCTGCTTTCCATCTGAGGTACCCCAGATTTTCATTTGCCTGGATACAGAAACAGCTATAATATTAATAAGAATCATACTATAGCTTGATAACGTCAAAAAATCAAATATCTCCACCATGCATCTCCCTTTAGATACACAATTAAAAACATAATGAGCAAGCTACAGCTAGTCTCCCCTTTTTGATTTACAGTGCAATGCATGTTTATCAAAATACGGGATTACCAAAAACATAACTATTACATTGGACACATGTATCTATTCATAGGAAAAAAGCTCACCTAAGGTAGTAGTCTTTGTAAGATGCTGGCCCCTCCTTAAATAGAATTGATAGGCCATTGCGAATCAAAAAGGTTCTCAACTGTCAAAGGATTGAACATGTGCAGCATATGATAATTATGTAGGGAAAGAGGTAGCAAAATGCAACAAATCACAAATATCAGAAGGCCTTCCTGAGAAAAAATACCTTGTATGTGAGAAACTTCATTTTAATCATTAAGTTAGCATCATCATCAGCCAAACCATCCTTTCCTTGTTGACCACCATTTTCCCTGGCATCTTTGACTGCATTATTCAGAGCCGTCAGATCCCTCCCTTTGTTTGCCTTGAACAAATTAATATCAACAAAGAAACCTGAAAATAAAAACCCAAAGAGAATCAGTAACTAATATGTTAAACGAAGTAGCAGATATGTCTTCATATGTCCAATTACTCTCTGTTTAGCAAGAACGATGTGTGCTACCACAACAACAAAATTTGATATTTCCAAGAAATTTTGATTTCATAACAAGGTTCTCTTTCACAACGACTTGGAACTTGGAAAATAGAGACAAAATTATTGATTTGTAGAAAAAAAACTCAAGAATAAGCAGCAAACAAAAGTTTACCTCGATATAAAGGCCACAAACTAGGCATGTGCCTGCAATATATGGTCAGGTAAACTGAAAATCAATCTTTCCTTGGATTTATCAAACTGAAAGACACAAGTAACTAAAGAAGCCTTTAAAATAACCTCATCTCTTTCTGATAACGCCTAAATCCTGAATCACTGTGGACATGGACAACCAGTTTATAAAATAGGTTGTCAGGTGATATGTCGTTAGCTCTATGAAAATTATGATAACACTTGAATGCAGCTGGAAGACGTTTTTCTTTCATCAAGCGTACCATTTCCTATTGAATACAGATATTCAGTTGCTCATCAAAAGCATATAAATAACACAAACTGGTAAATATTAACCACGTGAAAGACTCTTGCAAGTGAGGATACATATAACCAAAACTGTTAACCCAAAAATGCGAAATCAACAAACGCAAAGCTCAAGTTACCTGTAATTTACTAGTTGAATAATCTGCAGGCTGAGATTGCAGGAATTTTGTTATGACAGATTTGTCAGCATTTTTCGGATAAGATTCTTCTCCAAACCAATCCACATCACTGGCGCATAAGCTTGACCCAACACTCTTTAAAAGTGCTCTCATTTGCTACAGCACCCACATAAAAAAAAAAAGACACTCTAGAATGACAGATCTTTACCAAAAGATAACAGAAAGTATTTCTACGTGATGAAGCTTTTCATATTTAAATTTCTTTCGAACCTGTTTCTCGTTAGATCTATGTGCAGCACATATCTCTCTCAGACTGAGACCCAAATCAAGATTAGCTGAAATATTAAAAGAGAAAACAAAAATAAATCTACACGGACTTGAGAGAGTGAATTACAATGAAAACTAACATAAAAACTAAACAATGATAAGATAGTGCACCTCCATCACAGGGTGGTGGAGGATGATCTTTCAAGACATTTTCCATATCTCTCGCACTTTGACTGCTCACGATACGCGCAACGAGACCCTCTAATATTTCACCCTGCACCTTAACATGGTCCTTTGAGCCTGCTTATTTTCATCCAAGAAATTATCCCTTCAATAAATATCGTAAAATTGAATTCCTTAAAAAGCAATAAGAATTCTTCAAAAAAGCAAAAGGAACTACAAATATGAAAAAATTACCTGGGACCGATATATCGGCTACTTCATCAAGAGCCCTACAAACTGAGGTTGCTATCCCTTCTTCACACAGGGCATCAAACGCAGCGAAAAAAGAGGTAACTGATTTCCTTCATCAAAAATGTAAAAAAATGCATGCAACCACCACTGTCAAATTTGTCATTTTCCTCACGACTGCTAAAAACTATTTGGACAATGTGTGCATCCATACATATCCGCAATATCTGCTCTTAGGACTAAATAACAGATCAATATATGCATCAACCAGATCCTATCAGCACGTTCTTACTAAAAGTATTTCAAACTCTTTATTCACTACACTTCTGTTGAATACAACAAGGACCCAGAATAAATGACATTAACAGCAAGATCACAAAGGAAGATACAAGATAGTAGCAATGACTAGAAAGCGGTTAAGTTACCTTGTGGAAAACAGCCAAACGTAATTTGTTGGTAGACGCCATTTCCGGCAAAATGCAATTATTTCCGAAGTTGAATAGAACTTGGGCTTACCATTACCTAACTCGGTAACAGCCGTCACTACCACTGCAAGATGAAAATCAACATTTCCATTTGATTAAACTATGTAAGACTTATCTAACTTTGATAAATAAAGCATGCATTGACTCCATAACATCTAAAGAAACTTTCACCATAATCATCCAGTGGGCGTTGACCATGATCTCCAAGAACAGCTGTTACTAGTTCCATAGATATGCACATGCGATTTTTCTGAGAAAAAAATTACTTATTATGAGCTAACCTTTTCTTGCAATTGATGTATAAAATTATGTCGACTGGAAGTACCTCAAGAAAATCATTAAACTCTGCCTCCTTCTCTAGAGCCTTAGTTCCCCACGCCTCCTTGAACGTCCGTGAAAGAACAAAAACACCAACAGCTGTATAACTGCAAATGAAATATTGGGTTAGTATATGGGAGAACCGTTTAGTCATTGTCTCAGTAGTACAACGCATCTGACAGGTCAAAAATTATTTCAAAAGATATATATAGTACAGCTTCTATATTGTGTGTAATCATTATCCATATATGCGAGAGCAAATACCATAACCAATCAACAAATAACCAAAAAAAGAAAACATAAGAAATGTTCTTGGACATGACAAATGCATAAAACTAAAATGAAGAAGTAATCTATGATCTTAGTGAAACGAATGAAAAGGGTAAAAAAATCTAATGCTTTTGGGTTTATTCATTGCCATTGTCTAAGGTTCTCTGTGAAAAGCTCCTCATGAATCAAGGAAGGAATAAATGAACTTACATATTACCAAAACTGTTCTTCGCATATGCTCCACCGGTGTTACCGGCGTACATAAAGAGAGAGCCTGAATGCTTAAGAGATACCTGTAACATGTGCATCACAAAAGGTCCATAGTCAGTTAGAATTTCAAAGTGTCAATAAAGGCATTCACATATAGAAGGTGTACTAATATGTTGTTATAGTAACCTCTAGAGTTGCCAATCCTTTTGATACCATCTCAATCATTCTTGTTCTTATCTGTCAAAATCAAGATGAAATAAAGCAACATAACAATTTATACTATAATAACCAACATCATTGAGAAGCTACTGAAAAAATTACCTCTTGATCAGTCTTCTCGTTCTCGAATTTTGGATAGAAAGTGGCTCTGATCTGAGCATGACAATAAGTCGAACTGTCCACCCTAAAATTTTCCAACAAATTACCTCCAAATTTTTTGCTGAGATTGAGACCAACATTTGCATCTCCAGGTGAACTTTTCAGTGAGTCAGCCGAGTCTTTACCAACTTCTGTGGCCGAAGATGATCCACTAACGGTTCCATATGACTTAGGCTTCCATACTAGATTCTGAACACTCTTGCTGCTTGAGGTTTGACTCGGTAAGACTGGAACATGAGTGTTTCTGCTTTCCTCAAGACTCAACCCACCAAATTGGTTGTTTACTGCTTCCGCAACAACGGATGCTGAACTATGATCACTGGATTCAGATAAAACATTCATCTTTGGTTTTACTTGCCAATTCTGCTCAGCGTGAGCTCTCTTTTTCTACAAACACATACAAAAAAAAAATTCAAGTCATGTATACAAACCAAAACCCAATAAGAAAACCAAAACTTGTAGAATCTAAACGAAAGCTAAGCAAAATGCGAAGTCAAACTCGTTATCAAAAAATAATAATTAGTTTTATATCAGAAAATTAAGTGTTAAAGACCTGCTTCTTAGGCATATTTGAGGGAGAAAATACGATTGGTGAATTAAAACAGAGAGAGCGAGCCAAGGTAAGGTAAGGAGAAGATGATCGGAGAAGAGAAAAGGTTCGAGAAGAAGTAGAAAGATGGATTCTGAGAGAGAAAGTAATTAGTGTTGTCGTTCTTTGTGGCATAGACGACATTCACACGTGGCTTATTCAGGTGCGAACCATGTATACAGAGATGGCGGCGACTAAGTTCGTTCGACTACCATCAAGTTGTGAACCGGCGAGAAAAGAGAACTGTAACGAAAAAGGCAAACTGCAAAAATTTACGAAAATACCTTTGTTACTATTATGGGGCCTTTATCTATCTATTGGGCCATATTAAGCCCATTTTAGTGCAGCGTTTATACGTCTTGACGAAAATAGGATTTTAAACCCGGTTCTGCTTGAACTCAAAAACCTATTTAACACAATAACAATCTACTACATATTACAACAGCAATGTTAATAAAAAATATAATATACACAAATGGTCTTTACGAATCCTCCACAACTATACAAAAATTACATACAATTCAAGTTAAAAAGCAAGATAACTAAATTATCATAGTTCTTTAAATCTCACTTATGTTGATTCTTATCTAAATCTCAGCCACGGTGGCAGCTAACTCCATCAATCGTTCATAGTCAATCTCAGTACACTTAAACTTCAGCTTCATACCAGCTTCAATCCATGATCTAATACAAAGAACTGATTGTGTGCTATCATGAGGCATGCAATACTTTTGTTTATCAATCTCTTCGCCTTTACCGCAAAATATATCTTCCGGTGCCACGGAAGTGGCTTGAACCGCAAGAAAATCCCTAGCCATGTTGGAAAGTTGTGGGTATCTTCCGTTGTTTACCTTCCACCAATCTAACACATCGGTCTGCATCGGGACTATAGATTCTGATAAGTACTGAGTCAGTTCATTAACAACATTGCTACTTATACTTCCTCTTCTTTTCCTTCTAGCAATTTCCTCTGCAAATGAAATGTTTTCAGCTTCTCTTTCGTTTATGTCCTGAGGACGGTACCCGCTAGTCATGGACGATGTGAAATGAGTAGAAGAATAGTTACGAATGAAATGAGTTCTTGCTTCATCTATATAGCTCTCGAGATTTATCGTCTCTGGAATGTACTCTCTTTTGATTCTCGGATCAAGAATGGCTGTAATGTAAGTGAATATGTTGCACATTTGAGTGTTGTAACTTCTAGCCTTCTGGGACATGGTTTCAACACAAGTTCTTAACCATTCTGCGTTGTGGCATGATTTCTGGGAAGTAGTGATCATCTCAGATATATTATCCATGAAGAGCAGTGCTAAACCAACTGTGAGATCTTTGTTCATGCACATATCGTTAGTGGTCTTGTGGAATGAATCCAAATCTAAGTAACTGTGTATAAATGTCACTGCATTCTTCTCTGAAGAAGTCAACATCATTCTATTCTCTAAACCATCCTTGTTTTTCCTAATCATGGAGTCCAAGGACTTGCCAGCCTACACCAATATAAGCCATCACATACAAATATCTTAGAGCTTGATGACTTATAGGTCAAAGTTATCAAATTTTTACCTTGCACAAGATGTTAACCATTTGGTAATTACCACTCCAGCGAGACGAAGCATCGATCGGAAGTTTCCAGCTGCCTTCTTGAAAAGCTGTTGTTAACTGAATGAAACTATCTGACAGCTCTGTGGATGAGTTCAACTCTTGTGTGAATTCTCTGACCTTGGAGATTATTGGCTTTATAGTTGTTAAACCCTCATCAATAATATCATTCAGAGTTTGAGCAGCACAAGGAATGTAGCAGAAAGGTAAGACCTTTTCACCATCTAAGTACTCTTTCAAGCTATGACAAGCGTGAATAGCGTTTTGGCTGTTGTCATGTGTACAACATAGAACCCTGTCTTCAATGGCATATATCTTAAGGACCTTTAAAAGAGAGTTATAGATTTCAGAACCCCCAGAAGGATAAGGAATCCGACATATGTCGAGGAGCAACCTATGAGAAGACCAATTTTCGTCTATCCATTGACCCGTTACGCTCATATAAAAAATGTTTTCATATGAATTCCAGAAACTTAAGGTAACTGAAACTTTGGATTGAATATGCTCCAAGGATGTCTTAACATCTCCCCGCATGCTTTTGAAAACCTCATGAAGTATGGCTTTATATTTCTGAGCAGGCCATAGTTGGATAGTTGGGTTAAGAAATTTGAAAGAGTTTCCCAACCATCTTTCGTCCACAGTAGAAGGAGGAAGCGGTGATAAAGCAAGCCACTTGAGTATTAACCAGTTAAGATGATCATAATCGAGTTGTGGTGCTTTCGAATGGGATTGTGAAGGTTTTACAACAACTGGTGGTGTCTGTGATACTGAAACATCGGCTGCCTTATCATAGCCTGGATGTCGATTATTCAAATGCCTACCAAGATTTCCTTAAAACAAGAACAAAACAAAGTGTTTAGTAATATCATAAAGACTTTGAAATTGCGAGAAAAAAAAGAAGCAAAGATGAAATATCTCTACTTTTCCTTGTCACTAAGACTGAGTTAGATAAGTTATAACAATACCAGTAGCTGTTGCTAAGGAATAGCTTTGTCCACAGAATTTGCATTTCCGAGTTTTGCTATCTGCTGCAGTCTCGAAATATTTAAGATAAACCGATGTCATTGTCTTCTTCCGTTTAGGAGGAACAGTATTTGATTTGTCTGAAGAGCCTAATCCAATGTCAATGGAATCAGAGTTTGGAACAAGTGTCATATCCATCATGGCTTTAGGTTCCATTTCTACATCAACAAGCAAGCACGAAGAAGATAAGTGATGGTGTTGTAACCCAACATATCAGAGAACATCATATGATTATCCTAAGAACACAAGCTTTACAAGCTTTATGAAGACATCAATCAAATTCAGACATAAAGAGTTTTGATTACCTTTGTAGGTTTTGAAAGCATTGTTTACATTCCAGTCCATCTGATTCTATGTTTCTTTGTTCCTTTGAAACTGTAAAAACGAACGGATCCAAAAAAGCAAGATCTGTAGAGGAAAAAAACCGTTACGACTACGAGAGAGGAAGTTTATTTTGGAGGGAAAGCAGAAACAGCCATGTAAGATCGGCGCTAGATCTTTGAGCCACAGATCTGAGCCGATTTAAGGGGCAGAGAAAGAAAGAGGATATGAGCTTCTGGAGATTGGCGAGTCAGAAATCAGCCGGAATAAGGATACACGGCGGTAGATCCTGTCGAGATCGTTGGCGAATTTGACAGAGGAGAGGAGCTAAGGCAATTAATTAGGCTGGCTCTCTCGCTCGGCTAGTTTGGGGAAAGAGAATTTGAGTCTTAGGCTCAGACTCAGCTAACTAACTCAAACGAATGGCTCGGTCTAGTTTTGCTTCGGCTTTCTTTTTCTTTTTTTTCATAAATATTTTCTTACCAGTAAAAGACTAAAAGCTAGCCATTCGTATAATATATTATTTCATTAATAAGGATGAATTTTTGCCAAATATATTATTTTGTTATTATCATCATGGATGAATAAATTTGATACAATTTAGAAATAATGTCATTGAGTTGGATTTACTTAAAATTAGTCATATAAATATTGGAATGATGTCTTATGACTTGGTTTTGCTTAAATTTTGTATAAAACTTAAAATTAGTGATATATATTCAGCTGAAAACCAAAATTGAACCAATGTATATCAACCACCCTCACAATATAATACACAAAAGAATAACATAAATAATAATGAAAATGGTAACTGAATTGAATAATAATGAATATTGAAATTAATATTTTCTTTAATTAATATTAATACAACATGAATAATATTACATTAGAGTATTGTCTTCAATATGAAAATGCTAACTAACTTGGACCAAGTACTAAAGAGAATTTAGTCAAACTCATATATGGTTAAGATCATGTCCAAAGAAGATCACACCACAACATTGATGAGTTAATGTTTAAGTTATCTTCAAGTAATCCCAAATCATTACTCTCAAATGACATGTTACTTCGTTCTTGATTTGTTTGTTCCATATTAATATAAACCAATTCTAGTAAATTTGATCTTTGAAATTGCATATCCACAATCTCAACTTGAGCTTTTACAAGTTGTGCTTGGAGTTCACTCACTTGTCTTTGTAGATGGTATATGGCACCTGAACATCCATACACTGGATCTATAATTCTAGCTTTGGCTTCATACACCATACTATTGACCGCATCAGTTCGTTGTGATTCTGGAAGTTCCTGAAAAATAATTTCATATAGATAAAAAATCAATCATATTAAAATTAATATATTCTACACTGAATTTTTCAAAAGGTATATAAAAATAAATTCTTAGAAAATGACATATGAATTAAGTTTTTTTTTTCGTAGAAAAATTTGAGTCCAATAATAACTTTTATTACAGAACATGCAAGGTCCAATATATTAATGATATAAACTTTGGTCTTCATTCAAAATTAAAGTGTTTAATTAATATTATATTCCAAGTATTACACTAATAGATAAGATAGTTAAGTACCTGCAAGAACTTAATGATGTTACTGGCTCCAAAGACCCGGTGAGCGATGGTAAACTGGGTCGGATCCGTCGGAGGAAAGTACGGTGCCAAAACGCATTTCTCTGCACAACGCCGCCGTAGAATTTTGCAAGCAGCGCATGGACTGAGAACAACCCGCGGCAAAAGCGGTGGTGGAAGAGGAGAAGAAGAAGAGATGATAGGAGTGGTGGCGGCACAAATGTCACCGTTAGTCTCCATATATACTTAAAAGACTACTGAAACGTGGAAGGTGAATTGCTTTTTTGGTGGGGAGAAGATAGAAGTGTATATATATAAGGAGAGAGAAACACGATGATGATTCAAGAAGGTGCAATCCTGACAGCATATTCTCGAATTATGACGTCATATTTATTTTTGTTGAAAGTATGGAACTTATTTTTCACATTAAAGTTTCAACGGTTTGCTTGATTTTTTTTTTGATTTATTCATATAAATAATTCCCTCCTAAAAAGGCAAGTACATAGACGTTGCCAAGTGTTTGTAAGCCAATCGAATATTAATTACAATCATCAGCCCAAGTTTAATCGTCGCATCTAATCTAACGATGTAACCTAAGTTTCATTGTGTACTGAATAAATGATATCTTTGACTCTTAATGCTTAGCCAACTTTGGATCTTCTTAACATATCCAAATTCTCTACAAAAGCCACTACTGAGACTGAGAGATACTTTAACAAATCGCAGATATGAAATGATTGAGGCAAAACGAATTGAGAGATTAATTTTTATTAAACTGTCTAGCAAGCAAAAGCCCAACGGCTATGCGTCAAATCACAAAATCCCCGCAAACAAAAAAAAAATAGACAAGTAAATGAAAAACAGTTCATAAGCAATGCGACAACTTCAAACACTCCCAAATGAAAATTAGTCACACAGACTCGTCCAAGCTCTCAAGCATCAGCAAACCTACAACCAATTCAGATTTCAATGTTAACATCATACCACTCATTTACATTTTAATTTGTATGTGATTCATAGATTCAGTATAAGTACCCGAGCTCAGAAAGCTTCAAGTGAGACTCTGCGTAATCAGCGAAAAACGCATCTTCATCCTGTTAAAACATTATCACAAGAAACAAACCATGAGTTTTCTTTTCTTTACCAAATGAAGAACAGAGAAAGTATTACATAAAGAAAGCATACTTCAGCGTATTTCTCGACGTAAGAACGGAAAACAGGATCATCCAATAGAGCCTTGTCAGATACAAGTTGAAGAAGACCTTCCTTTTCTCCAGTTAAGAGTTCCCTGGTTTACATATAACAATTAGTTAATAAACATATCAACCATTGAATCCTCAATATGTATCAAAACTTGGTATACTCACTTGAAGTAAGAGTTGTCGAAAATAAGAGGGTTTGAAGTCCAGGCACCTTCGAATCCAGACCTATCTTTGTGAGCTCTTCCCTGTATTATCACAAATTTGTAAGATTGGAACAACAAAAGAAAAGGTTTGAACAGATAGAGAGAAACTAACCAGAGTGTGGGCACCAGATAGAGCAACAATGTCCTTGTCAGATAAGCCCATCTGCTTAGTAAAGACATCTCTCAAGTGATCACAACCTTTTGTAGCATCAGGAAGACGACCTTCTGGTGGTGGCTGAGGCTTGTCCTGAAAACAAGATAACTCATATCAGTTACAGTCAATAAAGCTTCACAAGTTGACAATATCAATCAGCAATGACTAATGACTAACCTCTCTTCCAGGGTGGAAAGGAATCTCAGGGCCACCAGTTACTTCAACAGCCACAACACCAGCAAGCTAAATAATCAATTCATAGTTAGATAGAATCCAAATTCCAAACCCTGAAATGATAACATCATTAACCAAAGAGTCCTAATGTACCTGATGGAAATCAGCAAAAGAGATGGTAGGGAACTGCTCTCTGATGGGCTCCAACAACCTAAGAGCAACGTGGATACCAGCGTTGGCTCCATGAGCTTGCTCAGCTTCAAACCTCATTGTTCCAAAGGGACCACCAGTCCTTGAGGGGCAATCAAAAGTTCCAGCTGAATGCCATCTGAAGTTTACACAAACAGATAAGCCATGAGAGATCTACACATCTTCCTCAATACTACAGAAACAGTACACTGATATGATTAGTCACTTACGCAAGTCGGACCATGATAGGAGCACAGTTCTTCTCAGCTATCATACCTCTAAGCTTCCTCTTACATTTCTCGACAGCCTTGAGGTAATCTTCACTCACTGTTGGGTAGTTCTTCGTCATCTTAGCTCAGATCTGCAACAAATACACAAATATACAAATACATATTCAGATCCCAAAACAAAACTCATTCAGCAAAGCCATGGATTATAAATAACAACAGCCTCTAAATCAGCTACTGCATACAAGTGAGAAACAAAAAACTAAATCAATCACTAACAAATATCAAACGAGTGATCTGAAGAAGCCTAATTCTTCTAAAACGCCGAACTCAACAACAGATCAAGGATCTACTAAACAACTACGATAACACACATCATTCAACTCAGATAAAGCCAGGGATTACAATGATCCTAACGATTTAAGATGAAAATAGAAGCAGAAACTACAGATCAAAGGGAGAGAGGTTGTTGCTGTTTACCTTTTTTCGACAAGTCTACGAAAAATGCGAGTGGTCGGCACGAGTTAGACACGAGTTGAAGAAATGAGGAAAATATATAGATAGGCTATTTCAATGGAGAGAAGGTTCTAGTATTTTATATAGATGCCGTTGGATCAGGGATATCTTGTGGTCAATATTTGCTAATATAATCAACGGTCGTGATTCAAACCACGGCTTTTAAATAAACGTTTGGATCTTAGGGTTGGTGGTTCATAAATGTGAAAAGAATAATCCTTTGTATAATATAATTTATCAAGCTTCTTATTGGAGGAAACATGCTTCGTATAGCGGGCCCATTAACTTGGAAAAATATCAAAATTTTGATTTGTTTTATGTTAATTGACGAAATTGGACATCAAGGGAGAACGTTTCTATCAGATTTCGCAGTGGTATTTACGTCAGTTCGATCCTTTGCAGTGTGAACGCATAGTAAGATTCGAATTGGATTAAGGATAATGATAAAGTCACGGTTAGGTTTCTCACACGTCATCCCTGATTGGTTTAATGATTTTATAATTGATTAGTATTAAATCAAACCAACTCGGTTTGAAGCTAAGAGCATGGTCATTGACTAATTGTAGAGAAAAATGCAATTAGTCATTTTACTTAGTATAAATACTTTTATGTTTTTTTTTTTAAAGTTATTATCCCTTCTGACAATATTACCTGTTTATTTTAGAAATCTGATTAGAAAAATTATAGGTGCATGGATTAGGATTAGACAGGTAAAGTATCTGTTGGACTCTTTTGTTTTTCCCTAACAACATGTATAATTTTATAGATTTGTTTCCTTAAAATGTCATTTGTGCATTCAGGATTAACTAAAAGGCAACGAGGTAAATGCTTCATCAGACGTTGGGCTATCGTGGGCCTCATCAGACGTTGGGCTATCGTGGGCCTCATTATTCGTTGGGATTAATGGAATATTAATGTTACTATTTGCCAGCAAATAATAGTCTGTCTCTTTTAAATGTCTTTACGGCCTAACGGTCAACGTATTAAACCGGAGTTGTTATCGATGTTAAGCGTTGTAGGTAAAGAATATATGTAGGACTAATCTGATTTAATGAACATTGATTTTAAAATACACGTGGCAGTATCTCTTTGAATTTGGCTTTAAATTGTTCCTCGTAACAAAGCCAGCAACTGAAACGCGTCGCACTTAATAACTGTTGGAAATATAAAACAAAAAAAGGCACGTGCGAGAAAAGCGTGTGGAGTTAAAACGTAGAGCCACAATGGTCTGAAAATGGTGGTCTTGTGTATTTGTAGAGTTTGTGGTGTAACAAATAGATTCAAATTAACTGAATAATGAAGGTAAATCTAATATTACTCGACTATGAATATTATTAATGATACTTAAAACATAAATGATTTTATCCTTTTGGAAGAAATTATAAATAAGAATTTAATGATAAAAATCTAACTTTATGATATAATTAAGGTTGACTAAGCAAAAAAAACTATAAATAAGTAAAAGTGATAATTATAAAACTAAAGATATTGTTGTATCAAGTGTTAGTTGATTATCAAATTAATTACTTGACAAAAAAAACTTTATTATAATTAATAATGTTACTTATTTATAGATTTTTTGTTTTTATCATAAAATCTATGTTGTTGTGTTTTTGTGTAGTGTAATTTAATAACACAAGATTATTTATTAAAAAACATAATGAGATTAAATCTAACACCTGTCAATTAAAAAATTTAGTTTAAATCACCACCACTTTAATAAAAAAATGTTTTAAATTACATTCCAAATTCATTGTTCCACTAATTAAACGCCACGTCAGATTAACTGTAGATATTTTGTCTTTTTATGATGTGATCTAATAACTAATAACATACGTTTCACTTAAACATGAGTTCTATTAAACACTATCATGGACCTTGCAACAGAGGATAAATATAAGTTTCTCTAAAGCTTTTGATTAAGCAATATAAGAAAAAAAGCTTTCTCTGTTTGTCACTAAGCTTCTTTCTTTGTCTCTCTCCTTCCTTTTCGCAATTCTTCTTTCTTCTTCTTCTTATGATTTTTTACCTTTTTTTTCTTCTCTTGATTTGGGTTTTATATAAGGGTTTCTAATTTTTCCACGCTGAAACAAGGAAAAGCCAGAGGAGGAGGATAATAAATTTGAAATTGGGCTGATTTCTCATTCAATTTTTGGATTCTACGATGGGTTGTTTTGGAAGCAGTAAGAAACCTAGCAAACGATCGGAGAACAACAAAGATAAAAACAATGATACTGTGAAAATCGTTGGTAGTAGCAGTGTTGATAAGAGCGATAAGCGTGATGATCAGACTCAACACAGTTCAGGTATTTGAGTGATTTATAACATAATTGTTATTTTTAAACTGTTTGAATTGTTTGGATCAGATTTCTTATGTTTAGGGTTTCTGTATCTGTTACATTTGAGAGAGATATAGTGTTTCATGGAGAATTTTGATGCATGTGTACTGTTCACCATATATACGTGATGCTGAGTTTTGAAATCAGAGTTAGGTTATTTAGGTTTTGAATTCTCATGAAGGAGAAGATGTGGAAATTGGTTTTATTATTGTTTGTTTGCTTTTGGTAATCAAATCTTAAACTGATTTGTTTTTGATTTTGTTTTGCTATATTTGTTGTTGGATTAAGTTACATTGATAGTTCATTTAATGTATTATAGATTCAACAAGAGTTAATCCATATCTAGATGTAAACGATGAAGAAGTTGTTGTCAAGGAAGATCAGTTATCTCTGGACGTGAAAGGTTTGAATTTAAATGATCAAGCTACAGGGAAGAAAGCTCAGACTTTTACTTTTCAAGAACTTTCTATTGCTACTGGTAACTTTAGACCAGATTGTTTTCTTGGTGAAGGAGGTTTTGGAAAAGTTTTCAAAGGAACTTTAGAGAAATTGGATCAGGTACTTGTAAATAGTCTCACAAATAAAAATCATATCTTTGTTTGATCATTTGGTTGTGAAATTGTGTGATGCTAGGTTGTTGCAATCAAGAAACTTGACCGTAATGGTGTTCAAGGAATCAGAGAATTTGTGGTTGAGGTGTTTACACTAAGTCTTGCTGACCATCCAAACCTTGTGAAGCTTATGGGGTTCTGTGCTGAAGGAGATCAGAGACTATTGGTATATGAGTACATGCCACTAGGATCTCTTGAAGTTCATCTACATGGTATGTTGTAAACTCAACTTCATTTCTCTCTTTCTGTATACAAAAAAGATGTTTTCTCTTATAAAACTGAAGGATCATGGTCTGTGATTGGGTGGGACAGGAGCTTATCTTTTGTTGCCCCTGTATTGTTTATAACTCAACTATCAATTTTTTGTTCTCAAACCTTGTACTTGCTTTGGTAATGATCTAACCTTCAATATTGTTTTTTGACTGTTGCAAGATCTTCCTTCCGGTAAAAAACCTCTTGATTGGAACACACGGATGAAAATTGCAGCTGGTGCAGCAAGAGGGTTAGAGTATTTGCATGACAAAATGAGGCCCCCTGTGATCTACCGAGATCTTAAATGCTCAAATATCTTGCTTGGTGAAGACTTTCACCCAAAACTATCGGACTTTGGGCTAGCTAAAGTTGGACCAAGCGGAGATAAAACACACGTCTCCACAAGAGTTATGGGAACATACGGATACTGTGCTCCTGACTATGCTATGACAGGTCAGCTCACATTTAAATCCGATATATACAGTTTTGGAGTCGTCCTTCTTGAGATTATCACTGGAAGGAAAGCGATTGATAATACAAAAGCACGTAAAGATCAGAATTTGGTCGGATGGGTATGTTCTATCTCTTGACAGTGTTTGTTACTGATCTTTGCTTAACCAACACTCATTTATTACACTGTTTTTTAAATGTAGGCACGACCATTGTTCAAAGACAGGAGGAACTTCTCGAAAATGGTTGACCCATTGCTTCAAGGACAATACCCTGTTAGAGGACTATACCAAGCACTTGCAATTTCAGCAATGTGCGTTCAAGAGCAGCCAAACATGAGACCTGTGGTATCTGATGTAGTATTAGCTCTCAACTTCTTAGCTTCTTCCAAATATGATCCGAACAGTCCGAGCAGTAGTAGCAGGAAGAATGCTTCTTTTCACAAAGAACGAGATGATGAAGAAAAAAGACCAGACTTCCTCAAAGAAACAGAATCTGAAGGGACTTCGTAAATGGTAAAATGAAATCCTAGTTTTGGCTTCTTCTTGGAGGAGAGTATAAAATCAAAAAACTATATTTTTAACATCTTTTGTGGATCACACACGCAAGCTTGACTTGGCTTCTTTTTGTGTAGAAACGAACCTTGTTTTATAATAGTAGAACAAACCATTTTGATGTTGGATATCTATCTATATATATATAATAAGATTCACAAAGATATTTTGTGTCTGTTACCAAGTATAACATATGAAAATTAACTAATGTATAATAAATACAAACCCTAGAAAAAACTTCATGATGATGAATGGCAAAATTGGTAAATTATGTTAACACGTGACAGGACGTGATGCTTGTTTTCCCGCGTGAAGCCGTTAAGATTAAGCCGTTAAATAACTAAACTGGTTTTATAAATCTCTCTTCTCTCATTCTCTCTACTGGTTTTGTGATACTTGGAAGAGAAGCTACAAGATAAGACTACAATGGCGGAAAGATCCTTCTCTCAGCTACCGATCTCTTCTTCTCACATTGGTAGGAGGACAGGAAACACTCGAAGAGGGATTTTTCCGGTATCGGAGTATTGGATCCATGCAATTCCGGTGATCATTTTTCTCTGTTTCTTCACTCTCTGGATTTTCTCCCACTCAGGTTAATTCTTTTTCCGATTCTTTAATATAAAATGGGTGAAGAAGTTTTATGATAAGTGTTTTAATGGAGGGCTTTCACAGTAACCATAGATATGAACGATGGAGAGATAATGTCAATACATCGTCTTGAGAAATCCATTGCCGTGAGAAACGAGTCTCATGTTAGTTTAGCGATTCTGGCTTCAGCTACTGTTCCTCCAGCCTCAGATCTCGTCGTCTCTACTAATCAGAATCTAACTACTCATCAAAACGCAACTGAATCTCATCTCAATGTAACGCAAACAGTGGATGATCATTCACTCGCCGGCTAAACTCTTGACCGGTGAAAAGTTTCTTTACGGTGCAAATCTTCTTTCAACAGTTTCTTACTGATTTCTTCTATGAACAGAGTATAGAACTAATCCAAACAGTGTGTGTTTTTTTTTCGTGTATTTGCTATGAAAAAGCAAAGAGTGAAATTGTTAAAGATTGAAACAATAGTGTTGTATTTAGAATGAAACAGTAGTACTCTTGTGATTTGTGAACAATACAGAATAATTTTAAAAAAAAATTGCAAAGCCATTTGAAGAAATCGTTACTGCGGAGGATGTTCGAGTTCACTGATCTCTCCGTCTGCGCAATTCCCGACCCAAATATACATCGTTGTGTTTCTCCGGCTCGGTAAAACTCTGCAACAATCCCTCCTCGGTGACTGCAACACACAAAATTTAAAACCGGTTTAACATTTAAATCTAACCGGTTATGTAGCTTAATTGCCTAGCGAAAACCAAACCGGTATGTTTTAAATTAATGCTTAAAGAATAAGACTAAACCTTGTGCCATCGGAGAGGATCAGGTCGCTTGAGAACGACGACTGAATTGACTATCCCAGGCGAATCGAGTCTCCATCTACATCGAGGGATACGTCTTGTCTTGTCCAAGTTGTAATACCCAATGACTTGGCGACGTCCTTCATCATACTTAGCCGAGTTTAGGTAAAACACGAATGGTTTCTGACATGGATGCCTCGATACAGGTCTAGTGTTAAACGCGTAGCCAATGTAGTCAGCTTTACGGAACCAGTTGAGGAATGTTCTTGAAGGCATTTCAAGCTCACGAGGTGAAATGATTCCTCGTATTATCTGAACTACAAATCCCCATGAGACAGAGATGGACCAGTATCTGTTCTGGTCATAGCAGATGGACTGCTGAAATATGCTGGCTGGGTCAAGAACTGCTGAAGACATCAGGTGACGAAGTGCACGTGATCTCTTCATCTTTGGGAATATTGGCTGAACCACGTCGATGTGGTGCAGTGACACTAAAGGAGCCACTGGGTGTGCACCTAACAACCCTAACAAGTCTCCATAAACATCGTACTGCATACATGAAAATTAACGAGTCAAGACGATTCTACACGAATCCAAACCTAAATATGTACCTGGTGAAAGCCAGGCTCTTTGGTGAGGGGTACGCCGAGTTCTGTCATACAAGCTTGGATGCGATCATCACTACCGTAGAGACCAGGGTACCGTTGGATGCATCGGTCCTGCATTTTAGATAGTTCTACGGCTAGAGCATAGCTAATGGCGAACCCACCACCTCCAAATGCCATTGAGTATGAGAAGAAAATGTTCTGAACATGAGCTTCTGAAGAGCTACCAACATAGTAAAACTGTGTGTGGTCGTACTTTGAGAGGACGTTGACCACATTGTCCACTACAAAAACAGTGTCGTCGTCTCCCATCACGAACCATCTTACTCCTTCTTTCCCTAACCTTAGCGTCTCAGTCACTACTCTAGATATCCTCACCGCTGATCTATCTCCAACCGGATGGGTATACCTATAAAAGTTTTTTTTTAAATTTAAATGATTTCTTGTGAAACACGTCAGAGAATAAAAAAATGAGTTACCTGAAACGTGAAGTGTCTTGGGAGATTCTGATTTCGGGAAGAGGATCGTTTCGGTAAGCTCGGACTCTCTTGTCAATCCAGACAACGCCACGTGTCTTACCAGGTCGCCACCATGATTTGATATACTCTTTTCTCGTCTCCCACAAAACGGAAGACGCAGCGATCCCGAAAACGATGTGATCAAGCGTTGTGTTGAACATCCTCGGTCGCCGTGGGTAAAGAGAGGGGACACGTGGAGGCACATCATCATCCTCTGTTTCTTCAGGAACAGAGGAAGAGTTTGTTTGGTCAACAAGGGA
>KE157657.1:1619-16727 GCA_000411055.1 Leavenworthia alabamica
TGTGTCCTGCCCGATCGGGCTGGCTAGTGAAAATCTGCCAGAACATCCGTGTTTTCCGACTCCAAGCTCCCAAATATGTAAATCCCTAAACCTGTACTCCGTAACCTGTATAATGACTCAAAATAGACAAAAAGACACTAAAACGGACATGACTTGTCCGTAAAAACGACTCAAAATACAATATATCAGGTGCTTATTGGCATAAATAGCTCTAGGATGGTAGTGTTTACAAGCCGTAACATGAGCTGGACTCAGATTGTGGAACATCATGAACCATGTGTGTTTTATCAAGATATGGTAGCATATAAAGGAAAATTTTATGTTGTTGATTGAAGTGGATGGGGACAGGTTATTGCTATCAAAAAAAATTTAGAAGTTACCAACATTCTTTCAGTCAGAGGATCTCATAAATCTGATCAAGAAAGTCTAGTGAAGTCAGGAGATGAGTTTCTCCTAGTGCAACGGTTCATACCAAGCTATTTTAGTGATGAATATATGTATACATGGTTCAGACTGTTTAGGCTTGATGAAGAAGAAGGAAGGATGAAGTGGGTTCAAGTTAATGATTTGAACGACCGAGTGATCTTTCTTGGACGTCGGCGGAATCTATGCTGCTCTGTACAAGAGCTTCTGGGTGCAAAGGAGAATCGCATTGTGTTCACTGATTCAAATGATGGCGTCTTCATTGACAATGAGTCAGTCTTTTTGTTTGATTTAAGAACTAGAAAGACAAGTACTGTGTTTAGTGAATGCAGACGCTGCATGGGCGCGTTCGGTTCTAGGGCGTACGCAGGTTGACAAAGAGTGGTGCATTTGCCACCCTTAATTTTTTTAAAATTGGTGTAATTTGTATTGAATTTTTTGTTATGCACCCCTTCATTAATTACTACATGTTTCTTTTTTTTTTATTTGCACCTGGTAAAATAAAGTTCTAGATCCGCCTTCGGTTTGAATCTTAATTCTCTAGTGTTATGTGGAGTTGTCACCCTGCCAAATGAAGCAACAAGCTTCTATAATTAAATGATGTACTAAGAGAATATAAGTTATTTATTCTTGTCTCCAACTTTATAGTTATGAATAATAATTTTTCATTTACTTTAAAACTACACTTTTTCTTTAAATACCTGAATTGGTCAATGCTTTCTAGATAATGAAATATATATATATATATAGATGTTTAACATCATCCAACTAAATTTTACTAATTAATGCATGCTCTTTAAAAGATATTAAGTTATATAGATATGTATACACATTAATATACATCAATAAACATAATTTGTTTATTATCCTCTTCATATTCAAGACTCCCTCTTGAGTTAAAACTTTGACTTAATACCATTGTGTTATAAATCTACCAATCTTATTATATATCTGAATCAAATTAATGGTTATCACACAATAGGATTTTTGAATATTATTCGGTTTGGACTTCACGGTTTCACTTTATAAACAGATTTTAACGGGCTTTAATAAAAACATACACGTCTTGATTTTTGTTGCTTTGGCATTCTTACTTGGCTTCTCTGAATTGATTTTTATTTATATAGTACTTATGTCTCATAATATCTTAAATACAATGAATAAAGTGATTTGTTTTTGTTCAAAGATTACAAAGATGTTATACTATGTGGAGTTAAGGAAACATAATTAACAGAATTAACAAATTTTACAACTGGATATAAATTTTTTTTTTAAATACTATATATTTCTTAAATGGAGAAAAGTAAAATTTGACATGACATATTTCTCCGATTTCCTTAACTTTACATAGTACAAAATCTCTTTAATATTTGAACTAAAAAAATAATCTTTTTATTCATTGCATTTAAGATTCTACTTTCGATTTGTTGTTTTATAAAACTTATTATATTCAATGGATTACAACTTTAAACAACTATATATTTGTTGAAAGGAGGAAAATAAATTTTGCCTTTGCATGTTTCTCCACATTCTTTAACTTTAAAGCCTCCGTAAAAATTACTTGTTTCTCTTTACGATCTAATTTAACGATGGCTGATTGGTCAAAGCTTCCAGCAGTGTTACTAGAACTAATTGGTGGTTGCCTTGAGACATCATTCGAGATCGTCAACTTCCGATCCGTCTGCAGATCATGGCGGTCAGTTTTACCTCCACCATACAAATTTTTCTGCTTAGGCATCAAAATTCCTTCAGCCAGAGGATCTCATAAGTCTGATCAAGAAAGTCTAGTGAAGTCAGGAGAAGAGTTGCTCCTTGTGCAATGGTTCAAACCAAGCTATTTTAGTGATGAATATATGTATAAATGGTTCAGAGTGTTTAGGCTTGATGAAGATGAAGGGAAGATGAAGTAGGTTCAAGTTAATGATTTGAACGATCGAGTGATCCTTCTTGGACCTCGGTAGAATCTATGCTGCTTTGTACAAGAGCTTCCGGGTGCAAAAGATAATTGTATTGTATTCATTGATTCAAATGATGGTATCTTCATTGACATTGAGTCAATTCTTTTGTTTGATTTAAGAACTTGAAAGACAAATACCATGTTTAGTGAATGCAGATGCTGCATGGGAGCGTTCAGATTAAATCTTGAATCTCTTGTGTTATGTGGAGTTGTGACCTTGCCAAACTAAGCAACAAACGTCTATAGTTAACTTAATTATAGGAAAAATAAATAAATGATTTACGATGTGAATCCAAGTTACTTATTTGATCTTGTCTTCAAAATGTTAGAATGAATATTAATTTTTCATTTACTTAATTTACTCCATTATTCCTTTTACTGATCTGCATTGATCAATGCATTCTAGATAATCAAGTATATAATAGCAGAGTCTCTATCTATCTACCATCATCCAACTAAATTAAAATTTTTAATGCATGCATGCTCATTAAAAATATTAAGTTATAATTGACGTTCAAAAAATAATATATATATATATATATATACTAGATAATCACCTGCATATATACGAGTTTACAAAAATAACATAAAATTTTTAGTAATTCATAAAAATAAAGAGTATTTTTAATAAAATATAAAATTATATAAAATTCCAACCAGTTGGTGAATTTCTAAATTTTAATATAAATTAAATTTAAACAAAAATATTATATGTATGTATTATATTTAAACAAAACATCAATAATATTATATCATTATCACAAAACTAAATTTATACAAATAATTATATGGTAAATCTTACAAAATTTAAAAATATAATTGAATGTGTAACAATTTCATCGATCAACTAACATGTGTCACATTCTTGCTAATGAGAATTTTGATATGCATCGACTTCTCGTGACAATATACTATATATAATAAGATATTTGACACATATATATAAAAATTCTAATAAATTATTTGTATTTGATTTTATTTACACTTGTTTTAGGATTATTTTTAATAATATATTTTATGTAAAATTTTAATTTTTATTTAATAATATTTATTACTCATTTAACATATGTCAAAATATGAAATAGTAAGTGACATGTCGCACTATGATAAAAGCTATCAAATATTATATAATATATATTTAACAGTATAAATAAAACTTCAAATATTTTTTGTATTTGATATTATTTATAGTTTTTTTAGAATAATTCTTACTGATATAGGGATGTTAAAATGGGCTCATCTTTAAAGGGTCAACTCTGATCCTGGAAAAAATATATGGGTCCTAACCCTGATTTTTTGTTATTTTTATTTCAGTGTTTATTTTGGGTTGGACCCTTTTATTTTAAGGTTGACAAGGGTTAACCCTGTTTTTTTTTTTTTACGTTCATTCTCATTAACTGTTCAAAATCCGTAAAACAAAATCTGGGTATTTTCAAAATCCCTAAAACAAAATTTAAAAAACAAAAAAAACGGTATTTCACTATCTCTAAAACGAAATCTGGGTCTTGCTTTCTTAATAACTGGTTCAATTTCTATCTTTCTCTCTTTAATTTTAGTCTCTTCAACGTGTTCAGTAGTCTCTTAGCCTTTTAATCAAATCTCTGCAACTTAATCATTTGGATTCTATCTCTTGTCTATTCCAAAACAAAATCCCAAATCAGTTTGTAATTTTTATTTTCTGGTTTTAATCTTAAGGTTTTAATGAGTTTTAGAAGATTAGCGAGTAATTGTTCTAGTTAGAATGATGATGTCTCTGTTTTAGTCTGATTTGAAACTTGAAGGTTGAAGCTTGAAGATTGAATCTTGAAGCTTGATCTAGTCCAAGGTGGTATTAATTATTAAACTGGTTAATAAAAAAAAGAGAATGAAATCATTCAAAAGTTTCAGAAATATGTTATTTAAAATTAATGATGAATTTTATACTATAAATTCAATATCTTGAATTATATTGACATACAAAAAAACATGTCAAATAATATTTTAGTTTATATAGGTTTTTTAAAAGGTTCAGAATTTTAAATAATTTTAAGGGCTCATATAGGAGTAAGGTTCTAATAGGGTAGGACTTAAAAGGACTCAAACAGGGTTGAACCCAAGAAACCCATTTTTACATTCCTATCCAGACATGTACTTTTGTTTCTGGAGTATTCTTACAATTTCTATGATGGTAATACTCACATAAGGTCGAGTCAGTGATCAGGTCCAGCCCAATAGTGGCGTGAAAGGGGCCACCGTCCATAGGTAATATAAAATTTCGTAATGTAGAAAAGAAAATTTTAGACACTCGAAAAAATATTTAAGGGTTCATAAAAAAATTTAGGCCTAAATTTTTTTTTATCGTTGGACCTTGTACAACAAGGGTTGAACCAGTCAATGATACAAGTACAACGTAAGATTTTTAACAGCTTATATTGTTGCTTTGCTAGACACATTCCAACAAAAAAAATTGATAAGTAAATATAATCTTTTTTGTTTCAATGAGTCTAAAAAAGTATAGTTATGTTTTAGAAATTCTCATACTAGTTGTGTTCCTTGTAAGGATCCTAGCTTAGTACTCATGACAATGACCTAAGAAATTTTATGTTTGGATCATTATCATAATCACTAATCAGGAGATAAAGACACACAAAAAAAAAGACATTTAGATATTTATATTGCCAGCAAATAATCAACTGTCTTCTTTTGTAAATGTCGTTATCTCTTGAAAAGATTCCCATTACTTAGATACAAAACATATAAGTCCTAACAACATGTGTTTGAGATCAATCGAGATTTGTCAAAAAGCATTTTGTTCTAAATTTAATTAATTTTGTTTTATTGTCAATTTGGATTTAGGATGATTGGTTCTCATAACGAATCAATCTTTAATAGTTAAAGTTCTAAGCTATGGTATATATACAAAACTGAATCGAACTTAGAAAAATAAAACCGAACCAAACTATAATCTTTGAATCAATCAGATTTCTTTTTTTTAAACCGAATATCAAAATACCGAAATTTTTAATCAAAACTGAACCAAACCGAACGAAAATCCATACCTATTTGGAATGATTGGTTCTCATAAAGAATCAATCTTTAACAGTTAAATTTATAAGCAATGATATATATCCAAAATTGAACCGAACTAAAAAAATAAAACCGAATCAAATTATAATCTTTGAACCGATCAGAAATATTTTTTGAAAATCAAAATATCAAAAATCCAAAATTTCTGACCTGAACCGAACCAAACAGACCAAATGTCCAAGTCTATTTGAAATGATTGGATCTCATAACGAATCAATCTTTAATACTTTAAAGTTCTAAGCAATGGTAACGATTAAAGATGCCATAGAACAAAAGGTGAGTATATAATTCAAGAAGCATCACATTCAAAATACAAAAAAAAAAACAAGAGAACCATAGAATAATAAAAAGACAAATAACAATAAACAAGGCAGAGTCTAGTAGATTAAGACTTAACCAACTTAATGGTTTTTTGATTGAATCAGAGTTCAAGCTTAACCGGATATTGATCGATGCAATGTTCCCACGGACTACTAACCGAAGGTTTAACATTGTGTAAAGCCACCCAAACCGCGCTGTTACACTTAAACCCACTTCCAAAAGCAATCTGCCAAACTCTGTTTCCTTTCTTAATCCTTCCTTTAGCTTCAATGTAAGCCAACTCATACCAAATCGAGCTCGAAGAAGTATTACCAAACCTATGTAATGTCATTCTCGATGCTTCGACATGTCTTTCTGAAAGCTGAAGATTCTTCTCAAGCTCATCAATCACAGCTCTACCACCAGCATGGATACAGAAATGATCAAATGCAAGTTTAAAATCCGGTATATAAGGTTTCAACTTAGAATTAAACAATTTCTTCGCAACCAAAGTCGCGAAAAACAATATCTGTTCGCTTATCGGAAGAACCATAGGACCTAAAGTAGTTATATTAGCCTTAAGTGCTTCTCCAGCTATAGCCATAAGATCTTTCGATAACGAAACACCGATCTTACCATTCTCATCTTGTTCTTGATAAACACAGTTAAAAGCTTTCTCATCAGCTCCTTTATGAGTTCTAACCGTATGAACCAACCTATACTTAGACCGTCTACGATCTTTCCCTTTATTCGAAAGCAAAATCGCTGAACCACCAACTCGAAACAAACAATTCGGAATCAACATAGCTTTCTTATTACCAAAATACCAATTTTGAGTAATGTTCTCAGTACTAACCACAACAGCATAAGTGTTCCTATGAACTTGTAACATATCTTTAGCTAAATCAATAGCTATAACACCAGCACTACAACCCATACCACCAAGATTGAAACTTTTAATATTCCCTCTAAGCTTATACTTATTAACAATCATAGCTGATAAAGAAGGTGTAGGATTAAACAAACTACAATTCACTACCAATACACCAATATCTCTAGGGTTAATTTGGGTATTCTCAAAAAGTTTATTAAGAGAACCAAACATAACCTGTTCAGCTTCTTCACGAGCAGCCCCCATTGTTGGACTTGGAGGAATACAATGTAAAGCTTCAGGAAGATAAGTCTCTTCACCTAAACCAGATCTTTCTAAAATCTTCCTCTGAAACTCTAATGAAGATTCATTGAACTCTTCAATTAACTTAGAATGATCCATAAATTTCTGATATTTAACCTTGAGACTCGATGGAGGAAGATAACAAGAGTAATCAACGAGATAAACGGATCTGGGTCGGGTCATGATGAATACGGTTGACCCGATAACAGTTAAAGCAGAGAGGAAGATGAAAGCAACGAGATTGTATTGAAGATGAAGCCAAAGGTTATAAAGATCTTGAGGTGTTAATCGAGAGATCTCTGTAACTAAAACAGCCATTAATGGAATCAAACAAAGCTTGAAGAGATGAGTTATTAGGTAATGATAACCTAATTTGACATATTTGATGTTTACACTTTGTAAGAAATTTGGAAGCTTTTTTGTTTGGATCTGTACGGATCCGCCATTAACAGGTTCCATGCTGATATGATAGCTTAAACAAAAAAAAATCAAAACTTTGAAGTTGATTTGTAATGTGAGAAGGAAAGGGTAAATGGGTTTGAGTGAAATTACGCCATTGATGAACACGTATTGAGAAACAGTTGATCTGTCGAAATGTTGTGTTTAGGCTTTAAAAAAAGAGAGATGATGATGAAGAAGAAGAAAATAAAAAAAGAGTTTTGTTTTGTTTTTGTTGTTGGATTTGTGTGTGTTGTGTGTTTATAAATAGGAAAAATATTTAAGGGTTTTTGACCAGAAAAAAATAATATATTTATCAAAAAAAAAGATATATTTAAATTATTCACTAGTCATTCAACAGGAAGAGATAAATCATAAATGTGAGATTTGAAAAAATAAATGAAAACATAAATATTTTTTTTATTTTGTTTTGTTATTGGATGTGTGTGTATAAATAGGAAAAAAAAATAAGGGTTTTGACTAGAAAAAAAAATATTAGTATTTTTCTTAGTCGGCCAACAACTAAAATATTAGTACTTATGAAAAAAAACATATATTTATTATATTTAAATTATTCACGAGTTATTAAAAAGGAAGTGATAAATCATAAATGTGAGATTTTTTTAATTTTAAATGAGTATGAGGCTGGAATTTTGTTAGTGGTCAAAGTCGAAGTAGGGAAGGTGACGGCCAGGTGAAATATAAATTTGCCAACTATGATAATAAACCAAAGTGACACAATTTTACATGCTTTAAATTCACTAAAAAAATTTATGTGAATTTTCGAAATAATGGTATTGTAAGGACTCTGTAAGTCTCGCATTCGGGTATTCGATTCGAGTTCAGATAGTATCCGATCGGATTCGAGTTTTTTAGGTAGAAAATTTTTGTCCCATATAGAATTTTGGATCTAGTTCAGATTCGATTTTTTTTTCAGGTTCGATTCTTAACAATTAATACATATAAAAATCTAAAAATAAAAAATTATTACACGTAAATATCTAAAAATATTATAGTACAATACGGCTTAGATAATATCATGTTTACACAATCAATATTTATTATATTTTACTTAAAATACTTGAACAAAACTTTTGTTAAATTTTATAAATATAACAAATAATTTAAAAATATTGAGTTATTTTGAGTGTTTTAGTTATTATAATCTTAAATTAACTGATATTTTCTAGTTTAGAATTATGGTGTACCTATTGGTTTATATAAAATCTTAATAAAATTAATATATATTGTTATATAATTGCATTTCGGATATCTATTCGGATACTTATAATTTTTCGGGTTCAGGTTCAAATTTTCAGGTATGAAAATTTTACTACCCGTTCTGCCATTCGGGTATTTTATAATTTCGGATTTAGTTTTTTTTTGTTCATATTCGGTTTGGTATTTTGGATTCGAGTTTTTTGTCCAGGCTTAGGACGGTGGATCATAGCCCGCCAACAAAAATTTATGTCCCATCAAGTGCTATATTATATTAACTTGAATTTGAACTAAAAAAAATTATTCATTAAGCGCTATATTATTAAATTTAATATATCTAATTATAAACAGATTTTATCTAATTTTAAAATAGATCTAAAAATATCTAGTAGATGTTATATTCCTACACTCAAAAATCAGTATTCAAATCCGAAGTTATTAAAGTAAAATGTAAGATCTAGTTATGTGTATATATATATATACATATATATATATGAACTAAAACATTTATTCATTAAGTGCTATATTATTAAATTTAATATATCTAATTATAATCTTAATGAATATATATATAACTAAAATATCTTAAAATTTTAGTTATATTTGTAAAAATTTAATCAAAATTAATTTACATACCTAGTTATCAATAAAAGCTAGACATAAATTGTGCCATATAGTTAGGAAAGTTTAATGGAAATTTTTTTGAGAGATTTAATTTAAAATGATAAATTATATTTTATTAAAACATAAAATTTAAAATATTTTTAAAATCAACTGATTAGATTAATGATTATTAATAAATCATATCTACCTTTATTAAATACATTATATGAATTTAATATAAGTTCAACTAAAAAATTCAAGTGGATTTTTTACTTGAAAATATAAGAATAAAAATCACATGGTTTTAAATAAGATTTTAAAAATTTTAACAACAAATTTTTAAATTCAAAAACATTTAACCAAATTATTTGAAACCTCATTAAAATTCAAATCACACAAAATACTTCATACAATACACATTCTTAAGTGTCCTTTTAAATCTCTTTGAATTTTGGAAATTTTTCATCTATATGGTTGGTATTGAAACTTGAAAGTTTCCGAAGTTGTATTTGCCATCCAAATCCTAACAACTAGTCAAAAAAATGTTTTGAATAATGGTTCAAGACTTGTTAGAAAAGTTTGATGGCATCAAGAAGTCTTATACATATAATGAGCAAGCTAAATAGGTTATCATAGTGCTTTCAGAGATAAATGTCCGAACCTACAACATTAATTCCCGGCAATGGTAATGGTAATGGAGCATAAGCAATATTTACATATGTTTAATGGTACTATAATTAATAAACATATTTGTCGAAATATCTGTAACTCATTTTTAATGCAGTTATTATAAATTAAACGATAAAAAAGTTTTATAGGATTTTATTATATAGATAGAATCGGCTGTCGTAATTTCGTGTTATGGAAGAGCTAGTCCATCACAAGGTATTTGCAGAACTGTTCATCAAAAAATTTAAATAGTACAATAAAATCGGTTCATTATAAAAAGTCGTATGTGTATAACCATTTGTCGAAAAAAATTTGTATAATAAAATGTAAATAAAATATATTTTTGTAATAAAAATCTGTAATAATAATAATAATTGTAATACCCCGACCTCTACCATCCGTGAGTACACCAATATTCCTTCTATGTCTGTGGACGACCCCATGTCCTCTCTAGACCCATTGAGCCTGCACATCCTTTCTAGGTCAATTGGACCTCACCCTCGTCCGACGGTTGTTGCATTATTTGTCTGAGGCTCTAAGAGTTGTTTGATGTTCCTACAAATCAACACATGATTTTTCCATGTGTGTTAGACTCACTTACATAGTACCGACAATCACTTCCCGATAGGTTACCCATCCTATTACTACTACAGCCCAATCACGTTTAACTGCAGAGTTCAAAAGAAATGATTGACCGAAAAAATAAATACACTTTGGTGATATAGGTAGTCAAATCAAATGTGTTAAGGCTATTCAAACAGGATTGTTACAATAATAATGTGTAATAGGCATATAATTCTCAGAATCATACTAATCATTATGAGAAGCAAAATCAGTATAAATGCATTAAGTGAACACAAAAATGTATATACAACAATGGGATTACAAAATACATAAAACTCAAAAATTAATTCATATATCTCAACAAAAATTACGCTTCAACTTCTCCTGATTCACTCTCTAAACCAATTTTCTTTGAAAAAGTAGAAAATGATATCACTTTAGTATATCAGCCAAAAATATAATATGATCACGAGTTACATAAACTCTATCAAATTTATGTATTTTTGAAGGTTACAATATTAAAGAGATAAGGCTGGCATTTGGTTGGGAGAAATATAGTTAATAAATTTGCCAATTCAATTTTAAGGGCATCATGACCCACTTTTTAATTAATATAACTTTTTTTGTGTAGAAAAGTCTTGTAAGGACTGCTATTCTACATTGATCATCATTTATACTATTTGAGTACAGTGTATTTTAAACCCAATTTTTTGTTTAAAGAAAATTAAAAAATGACCTTTAATAATGTGTGTTTTACAAAAACGATATAAATTTTGAAATATAAAATTTATTTTTGATGATATTTTAATTAATTATTTTATTTATTACCCCTGCTGTTTTACTATATAGAAAATTTTGCATAAAACACAATTTAAAAAAAAGGAATTTTAGTAAAAAAAATTTAAATATTCGTAAACCATTCGTTAAAGAATTTCGTGAAATAGGTTTCATCTTAAATTCAACGACTAATAATAATTCTCATACAATCATTATTAATATTATGTGGATATTTTCTAAATTTTTTTATTATTAAGCCAATTTTTATTTGATAAATTTAAAACCAAAATCTTTGAAAACTGTAATATAGGAAAATTATGTTTATATTAACTCTATCAAAGAAAATGGTGTTTAACTTTGTTCATCGATACAATTTGATTTGAATTTGTAATCTCTAAAATGATGAAAAAAGTTTTATTCTAGCTTAAATAAAAATTCTGAAAAAAATAACGTGCAATGGACAATTTATCCAAATTAATTTATGTATTTTTTGTTTGTTTCGTTTGTATATTTTAATTCGTGTAAGCGACGAAGGTTTTCATTGGATTTTAATATTTTTTTTTGAGTCATTATATATTAAGATATGTTATTTTAAAATTTTCTATAAGACAGCATTATTTTGTCACTATATGTATTTTAATAAAACTTATTATGTATAACGAAGTCATATATCTTTGTTTTATACTAGAATATTCTGATATGCGAGAATCAATAATATAGTATTTTTGGATATTAAAATTTCAAATATTTTATCCAAAAAAATATAAAAATTATTAGGTCAAATCTTTTTTACCTAACATTTTTTGCTTTCTCTCTTGCAAAAAACTTAGACCTAATGGTCATGGCTTATCCGACGTTCCTCTACCTACCGGCGTTGAGAGAAGGAGTTGCTGAGCTTCTTCTCCGGTTGAAAACTCAGACCAACCGCTGCATCTTTATATATATAATATTCTAAAATGTTATAAAAGTATTCAACAAGTATTGAAAAATAATTAACAAAAAAAATATTGAAAGTTTTGTGTTCACACTATTAGGCTGAGTAAAAAATACAAATCCAAAATATCGAATCAAATCTGAAAAAAAAAATAGTATCCAAATTTGAAATGATAAAATAGGTCAAATTTAAATTTAGTAAACATGATATTATCTAAATTGTATTGTATCAAAATATTTTCAGATTTTTATATATACTAAATTTTATTTTTTAGATTTTTATACGTACTAATTATTTATAACCAAATCCAACATGAACCAAATCCCAAAGAAAATAATAGAATCCGAACTAAATTCGAAATTATTTATGTATCTATATATGTACAAAACTTCTGTACCTGAAAACTCTGAATCCGAACCGAGTGCACGAATACCCAGACCTACACACTATCTAATGTCATACGTTTTGGTCCAAAAAAGTTCATAAGAATTTTTACAGTTTAAAAATTAATAAGAATTCTAAAATCAAGATGAAAAAAATCAGAAATCAAATAAATTTTCTAATATTAATTATTCATTAAGTATTTACATAGTATAAGACATGTTTCTGTTATTTCCTTTACAATATGTAATAATGTGAAGATCTTTACATATAGCCATTAGGATTTAGGAGTTAAATTTTATTTAAAATATGTAAATGTGAAGATAATATCACTCTTTATTCACCATAGACAAACAGATTAATCAGATTAAATGAATTGAGTTATTTGGTAATCTGATTGTTTAGAAATTTTAAAATTTACCGAAAAACCGGAAAGATTAATCGGTTTGGATAACAGTTTAATCGAATCAATGCAAAAATCTCTCGAATTAGTCGGATCAAAAATTTATTTATTCTAGAAAATTGTTGATCATATATGGGAAAAATAAAAAGAAAATATTTGTAGAAGGTAAGGTTCTACCAAGAATTGAACTCAGGTTACTAGATTCAGAGTACAATATCCTAACCGCTAGACCATAGAACCCCATTCAAGTTTATGTAAAGCCAAGAAAAACAAAGTATTAAAGTTGAGAGAAGCAATGAGCCTAAACCTCACAAAACTGCATGCCAAGAAGATCAGTTACAGATTTTAGAGCTTCTGCTAAAGCTATATATCTTGGGCCAAGACCGTACTCATCTACCATCTCGTTCTTCCAGAGCCGGTCTAATTATTCAAAATTATTTTGAATGTCGTATGCGAATTTTTTTTTAATATAAAAATACCTAAACATATCTTAAAACCTACAAAAAATGCTCATAAACTATTGGATGAAACGATCGCCTATATGGTCCACCCTCATGATCGGCCCTGACTTCACCATGTAGTCAACATAGACAACCTCATGATCCTCGAGCTGGTACTCATCTTTCACACCATCATCATCTGGTTCACCATGTGTTTTGATTAACCTGCTCAAACCCATGAAGATCATGTGATTACTAAGTCAGTTAGCTAAACGTGGATGAATGAGAAAGGCTTATCAAGTATGTACATCTTTAACAATGAAAGTCAATATGTTTGAGAATTTTCCAACAGCAGCGACTCTTTCTGGCTTCCAAAACCTTTTGTGTTTCTAGTAAATACAAAGTAGTACACTTCAAAACCTTTTGCATCAATGGTGCTTTTGTTAATGAAAATTTAACTAAATCCCAAGATAAAAAAAGGAAAGAAAATACTTTCTGGTATTACAAGATCAAGCAATATACCTGATGAAGCAAAGCCAAGCCATAAAACTGTACAAGAGCTGCTCTTGATTGGACAGCTTCTTGAACCTAGTTGCTTCATCTTTTAACAATTTCTGGGTTTTTCTGCAAACAAATATGCAAATGTATCACTCTAACTTTACACTAAGAAACAATCTAGTAATATGCAAGTCCGGTCACGAGAAAAAGCCATCAGTCACTTAAGACACGCCTACGGGATTAGAGGCATTTTTGTAAGATTTTTTTAGTATAGTGATATATTTTGAATTTAAATTTTTATATGATTTTTTTATAAAATATTTTGTTTGGTTTTTATAATTTAAAATTTTATTTTTATAGATTTAAGAATATATATTACTCACAAAATGTTTTTTTTAGACATATTTTAAATTTAAAAAAATCATCTAAAGCATCCAAAATGTTTGGATCAAGATACCTTAGCATGGAAATCACAAGAAAAAACTTACGTCTGGTCAAAATCAAAAGAAACAAATATGGAAGATGATAAATTCAGTAATAACAATGCATTCACACTGATAAAAATGTTTTAATGAACATTAATAAAACTGGAATCCATATTAATGAAACTGACCTTGGTGAATCACTTTCCTTGGTTAAGCTTAACCATTGGGCCAAAACTGTTTTTAACTTTTATTAATTTTTATGTAAATAAAAATTATTAATTATTTAAAATAGAAAAAAATTCATATGAAACAATATTATGTTAAAAAGTTTAATATTTGATTATTAAAAATAATATATAATAAAATAACATAAAACTAATATAAAATATAAAAATAAATTCGAATAATTTTTATATTTTTCTATAGTTTTAATATATGATTGTAAATTTTTTGAACTTTTTATCATTTTGGTTAATTATAATTAATATTGAGATTATTATGCAATATATAAAAGATTTTATGTTTTATTGCTGAACAAAACATAAAAACTTTAAATTTGGATAATAAGCTGAGGTCATTTACCAAAACATTTCTAGAATTTTGATCATCCACCTAATTGCCAAAAAAAAATTCAAGAATTTGGTCATCCACCTAATTTGTTAGTTAAATTTAACAATCATAAAATATTTCAATCAGCCTATCATAAACTGCAATGGCTAAGTTTCCACTACTGTTCAAGTTTCAGGACTCATCGTAATAATAGAGGTTGTATAAAATGATGATTAATACTTTTTATGAAGAGAGAAACAAATTGTGAAAATTAATTTGGTTATATATA
>KE157660.1:7620-31382 GCA_000411055.1 Leavenworthia alabamica
TTTTGTTTACAGGGACAAAGCGGGCTAGACGGAAAGCGGCTTCGTTAGTTCGGGTTTACCAGAGGAGAGAAAATGCATTGATGAGGTCAAGTGTTTATGGGTTTGTAGGGAATACAAATGGTAATAGAGATGAAGGTTTTACAAATGATGTATCTGTTCCGATATCAATATCAATCTCAGTACCTGTGTTGTGATCTGGCCTTAGTAGGAACTTTTTTGTTGTTGTTGGTGGTGTTTGTTTTATTGTTTGTATAGATATTATATATACATTTATTGGTTGGGAGAGGTATAATACCAAGTAATATTTTAGAGAAGATATGTGTATGTGTATGCGTATCTTCCAGTGAAAAACAAAGAGTTTAGTTGTATGATTTTAATATTAATATGTGTATTATATTTGATGTGAAACCTATTGTGTTGCTTGGGTAGTTGGGTTACTGGTTTAGGTGGTAAAATCGTAAATAATGGAGAACCATTTTTGAATTCGGTTTGACCAAACAAAAGTAGATGGCTTACCTAACTAATGAGAAACAATGTATTTACAACTTACAAGTTTCTGTATGAACGGTGCCTTTATACTTAGAATTAAATATAATAAAATCTATAAAAGAAAAAGATAGACTTCAAATTATTGACTCATGGAGAACAATTTAAGGAGAAAACATTCAACAAAAATAATAATTACAAAACAAAAAAACAAAAGTGAGAGTTGTGGTATGATTTTGATTGTTTTCCACTTGTGAAATTGATAGAAGAATATTTTTTTTTTAAAGAGTCAAGATATTCATTGAAAAAGGCAGAAAAAAAATAAATTAACGGAAACATGTTTTCCCATAAAAATACGGAAACACGTATTCCTGCCAAAAAATTAAAACACGTTTTTTGCCAAAAATATGAAAATACATTTTTCTACAAAAAATACGAAAACACGTTTTTCCGCCAAAAATACAAAAACACGTTTTTCCACCAAAAAATTAGAAACATGTTTTTCCACCAAAAATACGGAAACACGTTTTCTCGCCAAAAATACGAAAACACATTTTCTGCCAAAAATACGGAAATACATTTTCCCGCCAAAAATACGGAAATACGTTTTCCGTAAAAATAAAGGAAATATTTTTCTGTAAAAAACACGGAAATACATTTTCGTAAAAAACACTAAAACATTTTTCTGTAAAAATAGAAACATGTTTTTATGTCAATAATATGAAAATTTATTTTTACGTAGAAAACACGTACGCATAAACACATTTTTTCGCAAAAAATACGTAAACACGTTTTTCTGTAAAAAATATGTAAAAAAAAACGTAGAAACACATTTTTCCACAAAAAATGCGTAAACACGTTTTCCCGTAAAAACGCATAAACATGTTTTTTCATAAAAAAAAAAAAAAATAAGTTTTGGGTTATATTGTTTAAAATATAATAATAAAATAAAATAATCGTATAAACGATAATTTAATAATTAGTAATAATTATATAATTTAAATAGTTAGATATTGTTTATTAGTAAAAAAATTGTTCTTTTTAGTCATTTTCTATTAATTGCATCTAGATATAATTACAAATGATAAAACGAACAAAATATCATCCACGTGAGATATTTAAATATAAATTTCAAATAAATAAACGATCTAGATACTAACATATGTATATGGCATATAGACGAAGAAACGAACGGGATCTGATAGCCTATTTGTGAAGTGATGAGTTGCGGGACTTGGGGCAGCGTAACTTCTTCTAAACCTTTATTAAAAAAAAGCTTCTTCTTATCTTTTCTAATATTATATTTCGTGCTCTATTTTATATGCTTAGTAGTAAGTAATTTGTATATTGTAACATATTACAAAAAGATTTCAATTTTGATGTTGATTAAAAGAAAATATTTCCATTTGAAACTCCTAAGCCTCTGTTAAGATGAGTTCGTTGAGGTCGAACGTCATTTGTATAGACATTATATAATATTATCTGTAAAAAAAAATGAAAAAACGTCATTAGCAATGATAATACTTATTTAGATGTTTTTCATGATATATAAACAAATGGAGATTTATGATTGCATAAGATAAAGTCATCATCCACTATGTTTTTTTGAAGTGGATGTGATCTTCTTTTGGAGTTATGTATCATGTGCGAATGCGCATTAACACCCGACCATCTATGATATAATTATTTCATATTTATAGTTATCCTCATTATTATTATTTTATTATTGATAATATTGGATAGTCCACTGTGTATTATTTTAGATCGCTATGTTTCTGACGTTTTACATAAAACCAAAAAACAAAACACATACCATCCACTTGACTTCAGGTTTATAAATTATAAACGCCATTTTAGATAAACATGGTTTTGTTTTCTACCTACTTGGGATTAAACACATGGTTCATAATCCAAAAACGCCTTGTTTTAGTCTCACCTACTGATTTAAATCTATCCCTCTCTTGTTATTATGATACAAAATATTTCATATGTTTTATGAAATATATCTTGATCATGGAATACATTCGGACTCTTTTTTCTTAAAACTAAATTTCGTAAAAATATATGATAACATTTATAGTAGAATAAGATACATTCAAAGTAATTGACTTTGACTCGACGCTCACATGTTTGCTACCATGAAAAATCAGACCGCTTAATATATTAGAGCAATTCGGACAACTGTAACCACAATTCCTCCATTGACTTGCAAATACAATACAGCTGGAGACAACTTTCTAACTTACTTTAACTTTTGAAGTTCTATTCTTTAAGATTGACAAAGAAAAAAGTTATTTACATGCATAATGTGAGAGTAAATATAACTAGTAAATAAAAGAAAAGATAAAATAAAATAGAACACAAAACTAGAAGATTTATCACAAAAGTTTAAACAGTCGATGAGACAGATTTTAAAAATTGCATTGATGAGATCAGAGTTACGTGTTCCTAAGTTAACAAAGGAGACAAAATACGATAATGATGAGAGTTATATTGAGAACAGATCCATTTCCTCTTCTTCAGATTCAGCCACACAACCCTTTATAACCGAAAGAAGCTGAATTAAAAAAACACTCTCTTTCTTTATTTAGTAAGAGTTTTGCCAGAGTTGCTGCTGGGTTTGATTCGATGGTTGACCACCTTGAGACCCACCACCATCCCTAGGGTTTTGCTGCTGGCGTTCCAACGACATCTCTGTTTGGGACTGATAGAAATTTGGGTAGCCATGAGATCCATAATGCTGTTGTTGTTGACCTTGACGATACCCTCCTGCTACTTGCTGATTCTGTTGATGTTGTTGTTGCTGTGCTTGGAGGTTGTAGTACGTGTTAGCTGGTACACCTGACATGGTTCTGGAACCATGACCGTGATGCCACATCGCTGAGTTTTCGTTCTGAATGTTAGAGAAATACTAGTTAAAAACAGTTTATGTCTGAAACCAAAAATTAGTTGGTAAGGAAGTGATTAATCAATAAAGAAAAGTTACCAGCTGCTGTTGCTGTTGAAGAGCCAACAGATGATTACTCTCTTTGTATTGAGAGTTACGAACATCTTCATAATCGAGTGATGTACCAGTAGGACCAGATTGTTGGTTAACAGAGTAGTTTCCAGATGATCCAACAGTGGTTGAGTTTCCAAATCCATAAGCAGAGGCAGGCGCTGTTGCAGACTGAGGCAAATTAGCGGGAGAGATATTGGTTTTGTACTGGGGAAGCAAAGCAGCTAGTTGCTGGTTGTATGAGCTGGTACCAGCAAATGGTTGCTGGAAAGCGGATGGCATGTATGGATAATTCTGAGGCATTAGAGGATAACCCATCATGTTTGCAAAGTGTGTTAGAGGGATTGTGGGTTGAGAGTAGGGATGCATTGGAAGCTGTTGAGGAAGAGCTGGTCCAGTAGCCATATTAGCACTGGGTAAGGTTTGTTGGGTTGGCTGTGTAGCTGGAACTCCACTACCTCGGAGTGCCTATAACATGAAAGAATATAACATCACACCAATTCATCATGTAGTATAAGTGGATTACACTAGTTATCCTCGAAAACAAGTGATATAATAAAAGATCCCTCAAGATCTAAGTTTGTGTCTACAAGTACGTCTACCTAAAGAAACTACTGCCTTAGGATAAATAAACGCAAACAGTACACATGTGACGATTAACACAGCCTTGTGTTTCTTAAAGACAAAGAGATTATTTACCTCTGGCATGGAAATGCTTTGGCCACCAAGTGAAGAGGCATTGTTGCCATTTCTTGACTGCATGGACTGGGCTAATGCAAAAGATGAATATTGGAAGTCAAGCTCCCTTGCATTTTGTGCCAATAAAGTGTTGGGAACTGAGTGTGTGTACCCCTGCTGAGAATATTAAAAATAACTATCATAAATAACTAATATTTTCAAGATTTTAGGAACTTGGTTCTAGAATGAAAAGTAATGCACATGTAGCTTACCATCACATTTGATAATGAAGTAAGATTTTGCGCATTTGCTTGTGAGGCTTCATATGCAGTATTCAACTGCTGCTGTTTGGCATTTTCATAAGGATACCCCGGCTCAGACTGGGCAAAGGTGTACTGGTCCTCCTGCGTAGTCTCGGTGTTTTCTTGCTTCAAAATATCTTGCCTAGATTCCAAAGAATCATCATAATGTCCAGTCTCAGGTGTGTGTACCATATTTTCATTGGCCGTACTACCAAGATGTTCGTCTCCGTAGAACTCAGTATTTCTTCAAACAAGAATATGATCAGTTAGGTAAGTAGGATATAAATGAAACCATAAATATTTTGGGAAAAAAAGAAGAAATGATTAGTTATTGAAAAACCTGGCATCTGAATGTTCAATCTGTGGAGGAACATCAGAAGTCTCTTCAACATTGTTGCTCAAAGGCCTTGATCCAAAACCACCAAAACTTCCGAAACTTAATTGCGAGCATTCTTCTGTATGGATTAGCAAATGATCTGGAATTACAACAGCAGGTCTATCCTCTTCGTGTGAGGCTTCTTGATCATGACCATCTACGGTTAGTTGTTGAACATTGGATGAACCAGCTGAAACATCATCTTCATCTGAAAAGTAATATTGAGATCTTGAATAACAAGCCACCAAGAAAACCAATAGATTCTCATATGCTACGGATTTTCTAATATTTTGGTTTGTTCCAAGAGATAATTGACAGACAAAATATAATTTCAGGACAAACCAAATAGCAAAGAAGCTTTCATCTACCCCAGGAGAACTATAATCCTACTTTATTTATAATTTCATATGATCAATAAACACAAACCCGCCCAAATATGGAAAAAGAAAAGATTTTGATCATAATGGGGCACAAGCTATCAATAAAAAAATCAGACAAACAACTTTTCTATCAGAGAGATGCATAGGAAATATTATACAGATTCAAGATATTAACCTTTGTGGTCTTGATCTACTAGATGGCTCTGCGTCTGATATTTGTATGGATTATCATCAAATTCAGACGAAATTCCAGATTCATCTTCTTGATAGGTTTCGGCAGCAACAGAGTCAGGTTGCACATGATCAACTCCGCGATTTTCAGAAGGGCCATTTTCTGCTAAGTGTATATTTTCTAGCCGGTCCTTTAGATGTTGTTCTCCTCCATCGGATTGGAAATCTGCAGGACTATTGCGTACCTCTGACTCTGCCGGTGCTACTGATACAGAAGATCTAATAGGATTCAGTGGCTTCTCAATTGACGGCCATTCATCTTTAACAGGGACCTGCTGGTTTGCACTAACTTCATGCTCATGATTGATTTCAGAACGCATATTGACATTTTGCTTCGCTGTCTTGTTCTGTGGTCGACCCATCTTTACAACCTCTGCCATAGACATCTGGCCTGGAGCTCCAAACCACGCAGTTTGATGTACAGAAGCTGGCTGTGATGATGATATTCCATCACCTGAGGTGATAGATGGCAATTTGTTCTCTGTAGTAACCGATTCACTGCAAAAGAATACAGCATACATGAGAAACCTCTGGAATCGAAATAGAAACATGTTCAAAGGCATAATTAAAAAAAATAAGCTTAAAAAGAGAAATGTGGAATGAAAATCATAAGGTCTGTATGGGCACACATTCAACTGAAATGCGTGATATTGACAAAAGACCACACCTAAAACCAATCCAGCATGAAAAAGAGAACCAGTTAAGGGAAAAACCTGTGTGGTGTCTGCTGCTGGTTCGACACTCCAGAAGCAGAAGACCAAGAAGCTGTGTAGCCTTGTGTTCCACTTTCTTTCTTGTTCGAAGATTTTCCCCGGAAGTTGCTAGTATCTGAACCACACAAACACATAAGCATGAGTACACTGTTTTCATCTAAATAAATTTCCCAAATTTAAGAGATCATATTTCTATACCAGTAGAGTTGTAATGAGTAGATCCGCTTCGTCCAGCAAAACGATCAGAACCACCTCTACCACCACGGTTGTAAGCGTTATTTGCACCACGCAGCCGGGAATCCGGTATATCCCTTGTCTAAATAAAAACGAAAAACAAAATAAACAAACTTTAAAACATCACATTCCAGTACTCAAAATGATAACTAGCTAAAACTTGAATTCATCTGACTCAAGCTTAAAGCGTTTGAAGACACTAATGTGTAAAAACATAATTGAGATAATACTTATAACACTTTTAGATGTGTCATTTTAAAGTTGTGACTAGAATCAGAAGTTAAAGAGCATGTACTGATACACAGATAATGCTATTAGTTTGCTTCGATAATTTCAAAAACGAGTTTTAGAAGTAACTCACCTCCTTCTTCTTTTCTTTCTTGCTCTTTACCTCATGAAAAGGATCTGAATACACACAAAAAAAGTGTTAAATCATTCATAAAAAAACAAGCCTTTAAAGAACCAATTAAACCCTAATAGAAACCCTAACAAAATTAGTCAATTTCCAGAAAAACCACACAAGAAAACCCTAATTCACGTGTCTAACAAAAGCACACAGCAACGAAATCAAAATTAAGATAGCGAAAAAAGAAAGGAAACCTTGAGAGAGAAGACGATTAACAGCTTCGTTAGGATCCATATTACACTCTTTAAGCATAGCATAGATCTCAGCTTCAGATGAGTTTACAATTTCCTTCAAGCTTTGTACTATTTTTCTCGAACCTGAAGGAATATCATAAATTCCATTATTGACCTTCCTCGCACCTGCACTTGCGCCGCCGACCTTGCTGCTACTCATGTTTATCCGCCGTAAACTAGGGGTGCTGTCTCTAAATCTCTCGGATCTAAAGAAAATAAAGATTAATATAAGGCTCGGTTTCTCTCAGTCAAGTCGCAACGATACGAAGAAGAGAAGCTGAAGAGAAGAAGAAGCTGAAGATTATGTCTTTAAAAGGAAACCCTCTCTCGAGATTCATTATTGAAACTGTTTTTTTTCCTTTTTTTTTTTTTTTTACTTTTCCTTTTCAAAATTGTTATAATTACCAAACCGGTTATTTCGTTTAAACCAGCTTATCTAATTTAAACCGTACGAGAAGAAAACAAAATCAAACCGAACCAAAACCACATGAAACTGAGGAAGCAAGTGACAAGTGTATGGTCATCTTCCTGGGAAAAGATTGCTATTTAGGATTACAACAAAGTTTTAGCACATGAACTTTATATAAAACGAAATGTGAAAGATTTGTATTACAGAAAAGGTTAATAACAAATGAAGGAAAAAGAAACACTTATTTAGAAGGGAAGAAACATATAAAGAGAAGAGAATCACCAGATTCTTTATGTTTCATAGGAATCACTTTAGCTTTTCCTTGTTTTTAGTAGTTACTTACAAGTCTTTATGTTGTTTGATTTAGTACTTCAAAAGTAAAAAAAAAGGACATCTCCTAATTTTAAAATAAAACTATCTTCAAATAAAAAAATATTAAAAAATATTGGTAATGCTCATAAATTTAGTAATATAATTAGTTGGAAAAAATGTAAAATATGTATTTTTCAATCTTTGTTACTAGTAGGAGGTGACATATATTTTTATACATAGATATTTGAATATTCCCACCAAGAAAGAAGAGCTTCGTATACATTTTTCTATAAGTAAATACCTTTTCCTCTAGATGGTGTTAAACTCTTGCTTGGCGATTCTAGCTTCTTTAGTTTCTCCTTTCTCAAGTTTTCTTATATTCTCATTACATGTCTTCGCATCCCAAGAAATCTTTGATTCTATGATTCTCTCTTTTTTTTTCATCTTTATAATAAGATATATCTTTACCTGATAGAGAACTTCTTCGCAACCATTCTACCAAATCCCAAGAGAACTCTTTCTCTCAAAAGCAAATGACTCTACGTATAGCTCCTCGATGTTTCTCCATCATGTTTCTATGTCTTCTTATCACTTCACGTAATCTCTCTGAGTCTAATACATTATAATCCTGAATAAGCTCTGTTTTGTTTTCTGTATATTTAGATTTTTTTCTAATGATTGATTTCAGCTATAGATGTAATAGCTCAAGGGGGAGGACAAGGTGATATACCAGTTGTTAATCCTACATCTCCTGCTGGAGGTGGTACTACCACTACTCCTACTATTACCCAACCTTCACCTCCTACTGGTGGTTATCCACCACTTTATGGTACCAATCCAACTGGTGGTTATCCACCGCTTGATGGCACCACTCCAACAGGTGGTGGTTACGGTGCTCCTGCTGGTGGTGGTGACACTGGTGCTGGTGGTTATGGTGGTGGTAATGGTGGTGGTGTTGCACCTGGTGGTGACACTGGTACAGGTGGGGGTTATGGTGGTGGTGGAGCTGCACCTGGTGGTGACACTGGTACAGGTGGTGGAGGCCAGTGGTGTATAGCGAAAGCAACGGCATCCCCAACATCATTACAGGTGGCATTGGATTACGCATGTGGGTATGGAGGAGCTGATTGTGGTCAGATCCAACAAGGTGGAGGCTGTTACGAGCCTAATACTATTCGTGATCATGCTTCCTTTGCTTTCAATAGTTATTACCAAAAGCATCCTGGTTCAGACAGCTGCAACTTTGGAGGAGCAGCACAACTTACCACTGCAGATCCAAGTAATAGTTTTTTAAATTTGTTATGTCTACAAAGATTTGATCATAAAATCAGAGACTGGTATTCAAATCTGATCTTATATTGCTCCAGGTAAAGGAAGCTGTCGCTTCCCTTCATCCTCAGGAACAGTCAGGTGTGTCTCTCTTTCCATTAAATTAACTTCTACACACCTGCCAAAAAAACTGATTGTGATAATTTTTGCCAAATGTAGCACAAGCCCGCCAAGTCAACCGAGTCCACCAGACTATAGTTCTCCACCTTCTACTACATATCCACCCCCAATAACAACTCCAACCACAGGTACAGGAATATCTGGTTCTGGAACACCCTACGGCGTAGCAGAGCCAACAGGGCTTCCAAATTCGGCAAACTCTATGTCACATAGCTTCACCTTGATACTTACTGCAGTTGGGATACTAATGCCACTGCTCAGGGAAAATTATCTTTAAAACGGACTAGTGTTTCAATCATTTTCTGCAAATGATGAGGCACGTTTTCAATAGATACCATCAAGATATATATTGAAAGCAGCCGTGATCAGCAAGAAGATTTTAATCCAAGACCTTACTCTAACCATCTGTATCACTTACTATATAGTTCATTTTTAGGATATATACATATTCTTGTAGACAAATTAAAGCATAATGTATCTCTATCTACATCTACAGTTATAGATAATAAAATACTTAGGGAACAGTTAAAAAAAATACAAAAGCAACGCAGACAATAGCCAGATGATTAATAACGAATATCAAGAGAAACTTAAACAACAAATACAATGAAAGTTAGCTAGATACCTCCTTCAACAACAAAAACAGGTATACAAAGTAAAATAATCTCAAAAGAGGTCTTCATTGGTCGGCAATCTTCTGAAGAAGTTGATGATACCAGTGGGCAAATTGTTGCGAAAACATGGGAGTTTAATCAACGATCCAAAAAAGATCAAACAACAAAATTTCTGAATAGCTACCAAGTCCCAAAGATAGTAAACTAAGTAGAAGATGACAAGACATACGGGCCAGATGCACATGGAAGCTAGTGGATGCATATTTTCTAACAACGTAAAGATAGCTAGTAACCGCTCTCCTTGTGAAGCAGCATCACCCATGAATAACATTAAATTAGCTGCCAGTTTCCTCAGCCTATCATATCTCATACTAATAACACTCTTCTCAATCAACGATGTGGGAAAAGTATCGAACTCTTCAGCTAACTCGTCTAAGTTGGGAGAGTCAAGATCCCAGAGCTTCAAATCATTGATAACCAACGGAGGAGGAGGAGTTTTGATCCTAAACATTTTCACCAACTTAACAACATCCCTAAGAAATAAAACCAATAGACAAAAGGGGAATAGATACCAAGCCACCCACAATATCAAATACATGGCAAAAAGAAGGAGACTACATATCCCAAGTGCAATGCCTTTCGGAGGGAGTTCTGTAGTTTCAACGATCTTTGCATTGAACCAAGCAAAAGGACTAATCAACTTTTGAGCTACTTTATAAAGCCTCCGGTAATTAACTTTAGCTATTCTCATACTAAAATTCTTACTCTTTGGCTTCAACATATCCAACACCACTTCATTTCTCAAAGGCGGCTCTGTTTTTGCTAGATTCATACAATTCACCTCAACAGCTTGTATTCTCAATTGCTCTAACTGATACACCGACAATGGAGATATGTAGTGTGATTTCGGATACATCCATAGCAAAGGAGCTTTCTTCCGGTCATACCATTTCACTAGACAAACACAACGAATCGCTAGCTGAAGCTCTCCCATTTTCTTCAGTCCACTACTTGCCAAAAACATTATCGGAAACGAACTAGTGTAAACCCAATCCCAGTGAACACGGTTCAATGGAATCCTCACTTTCCCTATCGGAAAATCATTCTCCTTATTCTTGTTAGAGATTTGTCGGTTGTCATACACTCCTATCGTTAAGACCGTACTCATGTCGTAAACATCCCATGAATACTGCTCGTTCCACTTGGGTGAGGAATTATCAACCACAGTTCGAGTCCTGGCCCATCTATTCCCGTATTTAGCAACAACATAACTGTCAATTCCCGCCTTTTTCTCATCTCTTCCCTTTAAACCGGTTGCTCCCAGAATACCGATTTCCAATTTCCCAAGCACACTGGGCCATAACCCTTTAGCAAAAGCTCTATAGTCGCTTGAGTATTGTATGTATTCATCAGCTACGTGATAAGATTGATCAATGGCTAATTTCATCTTTATTCTGCTAGCAAACCGCCTCGAATCACCTGCCGGTTCGAGCTTAACGGGCGTTTCAAAGTCATAGAATAAAACCGGTGCAGAACCTGGAATTCTAAGCGTAGTAAACTCTGAGAGCTTCTTCTTTAATCTACCTATGCATTCTTCGTGCTGATCATCGACTATGTTAATTAATTGTATGTACAAAGTTCCTTCAAGCGGCTCTGACACTACGAAGATCAAATCTTGATTCCATGAGGGGTTCGTACCTAAAGAAGGTTTTGTTTTCAGAGCAAACTTGCCGAGTGTTGCTTTCACGTAAACTCTAGGGGTTCGATTTCTATCTGTAGGAAGCAAATCGTGACCTGAGACAATCGTGACCCAAACGTAACAGAGCCTTGGAGCTATATACAGCTTAGGACGAGTGTTGATCACGCAACTAGCGCTCACCTCATACGCATCTGAAAACCAGGCGTGTGAATAAACCTCATCGACTTGTGTACCAAACCAAACCGACATTAGTAAATCCATATGATAACCGGTTTCAGTATCCATCATAGTGTACCACTGTGGTGCGATTCTTGCATCTGGAGGTGTCCTACTCGGAATATCCACTGCCAGCTTGAAATTTTGCTTGCCGATCATGGTTTTGGTCGTGATTCTTAGATCATCTTTGATAAAAACCGACAAGATGACGGACAAGACATCGCCTTTGGATTTGTCAAAAGCAAAGACTTGGTTCCAATCCATTTCTGGTCCAACTGGAAGATTTTCTGTAGAGGATTTGTAGTTTCCAAGAATGACTTCAACCATGGGGCAGCCTATGGGGTTTACGTTGTTATTAAAATTGATGGCTTGGATTACTTCTACGTAAAGATACTCCATCTGCTCGACGAGGTCATGTGAAGAAGTTGTGCCCCAACGGTTTCGAGTTCCTCTTTCTCCACCCAGCTTTGGAAATATTTTCTTGACGGTGAAGTCATCTTTCTTAGCTGCCATTTCTGAAACAAAAACGAGAAAAAGTTGAGTAAATTTCTCAAGTCATGAGTTGAAAAATTAACATGCAAGCAAAAAAGATTAATAGAAAGAAAAACTCGAAGCAAAATACCACCAATGGTCAATAAACTCTGGAAAAATTAAAAGCTTTGATTAATCAAGTGTATATCCACAGAAAAAAAGAGAGGAAGTTTCAGTTATAAAAAAACTCATTCAATTGGAAATAAAAACACACAAAAATCAGAAACTATTGCAGAAAAAGACGGAAACTGGAAAGTGAGGAGGTCAAGAGTTAATACCTCAAATGTGCAGTTACCAACACCAACGATGATCTCCAAATAAAAAAGCACGAAGATAAAAGATGATCTTTGATGATCTCCAAATACAAAAGCACGAAGATAAAAGATGATCTTTGCACCAAAGATAACCTTGTCTGAATAGAAAACAAACTTTAAAAAATCACATTCCAGTACTCAAACTGATAACTAGCTAAAACTTGAATTCTTCTGACTCAAGGTTAAAGCGTTTGAAGGCACTAAGTAGTCCTCAGGTATAAAAACAAAATTGAGACAATACTTCAATACTCTTAGATGTGTAGTTGTAAAAGTTGTGACTAGAAACAGAAGTTGACGAGCATGTTCTCATACACTGATTATACTATTAAACAAAACAAAAAAAGTGTCAACATCATTCATAAACGCCAACAGCAAGAAAAGCAAGCCTTTGAAGCTGAGAATTGAAACCTCTTAGAGACACATGAAAACCCTAATTCACGCGTCTAACAAAAAACACAGCAACGAAAATCAAAACTGAGGTAGGGAAAAAGATGGAAACCTTGAGAAAGGAGACGAATACCAAACTCGATCTTCCTGGCGTAACTGGAGGCTGAGCAAAGCTTACTTTCAACTCAAGTCTCTCTAGATAATTAGTTTAATTGTAGAAAGTTAATTTAGGAAAGTCTCTACAATCATCGTACTCCTAAATTCATAAAGTAAAAATTGCCAAAACCTTAATCTAATAAAAAGGAAAACTTCCAAAACTTTTTAAGTAAAAATGCCAAAACCTAATCTAATAAAAAGGAAAACTCCCCAAACTTCTTAAGTAAAAATGCCAAAATCTTAATCTAATAAAAAGAAAATCTTCCAAAACCCTCAAGTAAAAATACCAAAATCTTAATCCTAATGTGACAAAGAAAACTCCCATAACCCTTAGATCGTGTCACCAACGGGGCTTTCATGTTCAGCAAACTTTGTGTCACTTAACTTTGTGATGCTTACTGCAGTTAGTATACTAATGCCACTGCTCAGGGAATATATTTAAACGGACAAGGGTTTGTGGGTTTCAATCATTCTCTGCAAATTAAGAGGCAGGTTTTCAATAGATACCATCCAATATATAGAGTTCAAGAAAGCAGCCGTGATCAGCAACACGATTTTAATCCAAGACCTTACACACCATCTATTCTCTTGCTATAGTTCATCATGATAAGAATACTTTATTTAGTAGGAGATATTACAAAATCAAAGGGCTTAGGATATATACATCCTTGTAGACACATTAAGCATAATGTATTTCTATCTACATCTACAGTTTTAGATAATTAAATACTTAGGGAACAGTTAAAAAATACAAAAGCAATGTTAGACAATAGAGATGATAAACTGAATGGCAGCAAGATACCTGCAGCAAAAAACAGGTAGGCACACCGAGTATGAGAGACGTGCACCATAATACCTGCAGCACTATAAAGTTTAAACCAGTTGCTATCAGGATCACAATATTCCTAATTATGCTCTTCCCAATTCATGATCTTATAAGTGGAAGTTTTTGATCCCAGACACGTTCCTTTTAAGAGAAAATAAATACGTCCCATTATTTCTGGTCTCTTCATACACATTATTACAGTGATTTACAGATGATCCTTAGGAGCATATTTTTATATCAAGAAAAGAAACGATACAACAGTGACACCAATTATGGCTACAGTGGCAAGAACTGAAGTCTGATCAAATGCTTTCTGTAAGCTGCCTGTTCGTGAGAAATGCTGGAATGCCAGAAAACAAGAAATTGCTAAAGAAATGATGGCCCCTTCTTGCTTCCCTCTGCAAGTGAAGTCAGTGAGTCTAAACCGAAGAAACTAAAAACCTTGATTTCAAACTGTACATTCTCTAAGAATCTAACCTTATGCCCGTAACTTGATATGGCGCCACAATCACCAAGAGTAATGCAATAAACGGCAGCTCAAGCTCACCTATAAACAACACATTGTGTAAGAATTACAAAACAGACAATAGCAGATTTATCTGCAAATTGAAGATCTGACAAGACATGTATGAATCCTGTCATGGTAATTGACATTTTAGGCTCTGACATCGAAACTAGCATAAATTTCAAATGCCATATAAAGCATACCATCTTCCATTTTCTATTCTAGTTATAAATTTGAACAAAAACAAATCCAACACTAAAATTTAATAGCCTAGATAAGCCAACCTACTTGAAGACATTACGAACCTGGAAAAGTGAAGAAGAGTCGAGTAAGAAGAGCCAAGAATGCAGCCCAGATGCCATATTCACCCCTGAAAATAAGATGGTATATAGCTATAAGACCAAGCAAAGTTCTCTAATCAAGAATAGCAAAAGGAACAAAAATCCACAAGGATTGGTTATAACAAGGTAACTTATATAGCAATTAAAAAGCTTACTTTATCCAGGTAACAATGTTCGATGGTGCGTGTAGAGCGAATAGTGGAACAACGAAAGACTTATGGATACCAGTACCCTTTGCAAGCATCAATGCACTAGAAAAATTCATTATAGCATTGAACTTATTATATGCTGCTAAGGAATTCACAAATCACATAGTTTCAACAAACATTCAGAGCTAATGAGAGTGAAAGATCGATCATACAGGCAAGAAATAGTTGAGATCCACTGTAGATTATGTATAGACAAAATCGGAGTAGCATAACAAACCACACTCGATCCTCTCTTTTGCCGCTTCTCAGTCCTTGTCGATACCGCAGCAGTTCGTTGACGATCAGCTGATAACCTAACCAAAAACAATGCAGAACGAAAAGAGTTACACAAAAAACGATTAGAAAAAAATCCAAATCCAGTTGGAATCGCGCGTTTCGTCTGTGTCTATATATATACCTTAGTGGATTGAAGCAAACAACACTCGTAGAGTGACCTAGACCGGAGAGATCTGAAGAACGAGGCCGAAGTTTAATAGAGAGAAACGGTTTCTGGTGGTAAAGAGAAACAATCCGGGACGATGATAGACAGAGACTCGCCATGTAAATTGTTAGTTACGGTTTTACGGTGGTGGAACTGTGGAAGTGGAAGAAGATGACGGAGTGAACCTTCCGTTAAATTGGGTCATTGCATCAATGCTGATCGACACGTGGACGGTGTTGGATTCGCGGGAAGTGGGGCCCATGCTACACGTGATTAGAAAAAACGAGAGTAGTTCACATTCACAATCATTAAGGAATCTTAAATCTCCACCGTTAACATCACCTCGTTTGCAAATCTATCCACGTAGGATTTCGACCTCATCTTTAAAATATCCAATTTCACGGGACATGACAAAAATTTCATGTCGGTCAATAAAAGATTCTTTTGGTTACTAGCTTATTGTGTGATGAGCACTTTAGAGTTGACAAGGATAGATACATCAACTTGAATCCCTTAGATATGACGCACTAAAACGAATTCAGGCTAATTAGATGTGGATCGAAAGGTCGCACAGAGGATGCGGAAGGCCTCTGATATTTTCATCCCTGAATTCCTTAGATATGACACACTAAGACGAATTCAATGGTGAAAATGAGAATCAATCTTCTACAAGATCTCTTGGATATGACGCACCAAAACAGATCATATATTGATTAATGGATATTACACACCATTAATCAAACCAATGGATATTACACACCATTGATGAAAATTGGAAACTCACTCTCAAAGCTCCAAAAATAGAGAATCACTCTCAAAATTATAAAGAAAAGAGACATATCTTATTTGATTGATTTGAGCCTCATTATATAGAGGATTACATTGAAAACATTAATAAAACTATCTTAACATGCAAAACAACTAGGGAAATGAAATTTCAACAACATTCTTGCATGTAAGAGAGAGAATTGAGCTGTAATAAATGATGCTTTGTTGATGACGAAAATTAGCTATTCTCATGATCATTATGGGCTTCAATGACTTATTCCTTGATGATGTTTGGGCTTCGAAACACTCCAATAAAAATATAAAATCGAGCCCATGAATGTTTTTATCTTTTTCTTTTAAATTTGTAAAACATGTTTCCCATGATCATATCATCCTCCCTTTCTTGAAAAAAGATTTGACCTCAAATCTGGTCTTATTTAAAAAGTAGAATTAACAGAGATTTGTTTTTTTTTTTGGAACAGAAGGTGAAAGGGTAGATGATGAACGAAGAAATATGAAGAGATAAGAAATGACAGAATAAGGGAATACCAAACTCAAGAGTGTGCTCTGATACCAAATGATGAGATCCTCCCAAGGATGTGCACTCTACAGTTGGCAAAGATAGATACATCAACTTGAATCCCTTAGATATGACGCACTAAGACGAATTCAGGCTGAATAGATGTGGATCGAAGGGTCGCACAGAGGATGCGGAAGGCCTTTGATATTCCCATCCTTGAATTCCTTAGATATGACACACTAAGACGAATTCAATGGTGAAAATGAGAATCAATCTTCTACAAGATCCCTTGGATATGACGCACCAAGACAGATCATATATTGATTAATGGATATTACACACTATTAATCAAACCAATGGATATTACACACCATTGATGAAAATTGGAAACTCACTCTCAAAGCTCCAAAAATAGAGAATCACTCTCAAAATTATAAAGAAAAGAGACATATCTTATTTGATTGATTTAAGCCTCATTATATAGAGGATTACATTGAAAACATTAATAAAACTATCTTAACATGCAAAACAACTAGGGAAATGAAATTTCAACAACATTCTTGCATGTAAGAGAGAGAATTGAGCTGTAATAAATGATGCTTTGTTGATGACGAAAATTAGCTCTTCTCGTGATCATTATGGGCTTCAATGAGTTATTCCTTGATGATGTTTGGGTTTCGAAACACTCCAATAAAAATATAAAATCGAGCCCATGAATGTTTTTATCTTTTTTTTAAAAATTTGTAAAACATGCTTCCTATGATCATATCATTGTGTAATAATTCTTTTAAAAAAGATTATTAGTAAAAATAATTGTTACGATGATTATAGCTATTTTTATTTCATGAATAATCTATTTTAAATGATAAAAAATTGTTTTTACTGGTCTTTGTAATTATTTTCGTTTCATTAGTAATATATTTTTAGATGACAAGTAAAAAACAATTGTCCAGCGCTCACGCAAAAGATTACGTAAAAGTCAAGATATCATGGATTCCTAAAATTTTGATGTTCATTTGGAAAAGCTACACAACTCCAATTATAATTTCTAATCAATTGATTATGAAGCCAGGTTTGGGTGCCGACATAACTCATTTAGTTTTAGGTAATATTTTTTTTAATATAGTGTTCAATACTTTGTTGATAAAAGACTGACTTTAATCAAAAGAAAACAAAAGATGAGCCTTTATCTTACTGTACAAATTGCCAAAGCTTATTTGAAAGCAACAAGAGTCATTGAGAGTTACAACATAATTACCCATATAATAAAACCGAGTATTCATGGATTTTTTTATATTTACTCCATGGAACCAAAAAAACATGAAGATAAAAGAAAAGAAAAACACAGAGTAAATACTCCCACAACAGCAGCAACACCATTTAAAACCTGCAAAATCGAAAACACACTTTGCAGGGTGGGTGGCTGCATCAGTTAACTCTTGCCATTTCACCAATATGTACCGTTCAAAATTAGTACTTAAAGAAAAAAACAACGATGATCACAACACTGAGTCCCTTCTTCCTCTTGTGTCAGCTTTTCTCTTTGCCATCATCATTGATCTGAGACTCAAGGAGATTCACATTCTTAGTTTCTTCACCAATAACCTATATAAAAGAACAATAACATTATAGCTTCTCAATCCGTGTAACAAATCTAAAGATCATCACTAGCTAAGGATCATCTAGAATGATTGTAGTTGTTTCAGACCATAAAGTTATGTATTTTTTACCTGTTCAACAGAGTCTGGATTGTTAGGTGTATCGAAGATAATTGGACGGCAACGCATATCTTCATTCATCAAGCTTGAGTTCTGAAAATGAGCTATAAGTGCAGATTTACCCTGAATGCGAGCATATGCCAATGAAGCTACTTTCTCACTGTTGAACTTTTCCCACTTCTTCCCATTAAAAGCCTGCAAAAAGTTCATATTTCGTTAGAAAGTTCATCTTCAGAATGATTTTAACAATGTATTAGAAGGAGACCTCGTAGAAAGGAATGATAAGCTCTGGTGAGAGCATGTTGATGAATGCATAACCAACATTGCACTTGTTCTGCAAAACCAAAGAATTATTAACCGTTCAATGTATCATCAGTTAGAGAATTCTGAACTTTGAACCATTTAACTAATATTTTACCTTAAAATCTATGGGCAAATAGAGGAAGTTGTAAGTTCCTTGGTTCTTTTCATCAATCGCAGCTAACAACATCTTTGAGGTGTATCTGTTGATAACAACATCAAAGAAACCAATTCAGGAATCTGGCTGTATTTTATTCCAAGCACGATAGAGATAAGAAAAAAACTTACTTATTTGGAATGTTCTTAATCATCAAGGTAGTACGAGAATCCTCTCCATTAAGAATCTTGTCCAAATCAAGTTGAAACTGTTTCCTGCTCTCGACCTGGTTTGAATTGTTCTCGACTCTACGGGGTCTTCCATTTTCATATAATCCATCAAATCCAGAGGTGAAACGTCCCGGGTTGAGACCACTACTTAAGAACATGGGGCTGAATCTCGGTGAAGACATCATCCTGTAACTTGAATAACCGTTTTCACCCATGCTTCCAGGGTTAATGATCCCATGACTTGCCATTTTTGACGGGAAACTTCCACCGTTAAGACCCATTCCACTTGTTCCTTGAAGACCAACAGTGTTCATGAACAAAGTGTCTTTTGAAGACTCTGCAAAGAAACCAAAATGCTTTTCTACAGGAACACCAGAAGGTGCAGACCCAACATGGAAATGATGAAGGCTACGACTTTGATTTTGATGCTGATTCAGGAATGGAACAGATCGGTCTACACCATTTGAGGAGAAGGGATTCCCAGCGGATGATGTTGACCAAACAGAGGAACTTAAAGGCTCAGAACGTGAGTTAGGACTTCCCCAGAGAAATTCTGAACCCGAGAGCGTCTCAATTCCACCTCCATTTGAGATCAAAGGACCAGAAGGGGAGATATTTCCACTATACTTGTTGTCCAGCTTTGGATCTTGGATTAAATGTGATGACTGTTGGATGTTACCAATTTTACTCCTGCCAATGGGTGCAAGCTTCGAGCTTGGTCCTTGTGAATTCAGAGCAGAGGCTAAACCAGACAAGTGGCTGTTCCTTGTAGGACTTAATCCGAAAACAGGTGATCTACTAAGTACACTTTGAAGTGGACTACCCTCAACAGGACTGTTCAGCTGCATCCAGTTACCTGCCACTAAATCAAATCGTTTCAGCTTTTGAAAATGTCAAACTACAAATTTTATTGAAGTGAAGCATATAGTTAATAGACTTACTTGGAGGAGAGTTTGCCATGGGTGAACCAATAAGAGGTAGGTAATGCAAATCATCGTTTTCAAGATCTTGGTTAAGTTGCAACATCAGGCTAGAAGATCAAATACATGGTCAGGTCTAAGAAACATAATGACACTAATTATTGAATGTGGCAGATTAAAGAAAGATATAAACCTTCTACGAGCTCCTCCAGGGCGACTAGGTTCAACCTTAATACGTTTTCCAGCAATCTCACACCTGTTTAATGCCTTCAATGCTGCTTCAGCAGCTCGAACATCATAAAACTCGATGAATTTGTGATGCCTCTTATGAGGTGTTTCCCTTATCTGCTTTTCAGGATGAAACAAAAGAGCACTTAACATGGATTTTTCTTCCAAACAAGCTCAATGGAATCATATACAAAAGGACAAGAGAAAATATCTATCACCTCTTTGATCTCTCCATGAGCACCAAAAATTCCATGTAAGTCATCATTAGAAATTGAAGGATCCAGGTTAAAAACCACTAATGTCCCTTGATTCATATCCTTCTCAGATGGATTATCCTAAGATTACACAAGGAACAGACACAAAAAATAAACAAATTAGAGCTGCTACAAGAACCATTGACAGTGTGAAGAAAGAACCACAAGCAAACCTTAGGAATTGAGAAGTGAATATCCAATTTTCTTCGTCTTAATGGCTTATTCTGTAGAGAACGCATAGCCATACGAGCAGAACGAATGTCATAATAAGATATCATGACAAATCCCCTTTGCTTACAGGTCGTATAGAGCGTTCTAATGTCACCATATTGCTGCCACATATCACAAGAAAAGCACAATCATCAGTGTTAGTTATAACAAAAACCAAGATCAATGTTTGTTGAATTTTGAAATTACCTCAAAAAGAGCTTTGAGTTCAGAGTCCTCAACATTGCTGTTAATATTCCGAACAAACAATGTCCTCGAGGGATGCTCACCGTAAGGATGCTCACCAGCAACGGTGCCCGCACCATTAAGAATGTTGAATTGGGGAATAGCATTTCCACCAAGACTTGAAAGGGACAATCTTGGAGGACCATTCATACTCAAGTTGTCACGAAAATCAGTGTCAAGTTCCATTCCTCCTCCACTACCGAAAAGATCATAATCATCAGCAGCATCAGGTAACTCACTCAGGTTAAAATCATCCATCATCCCAGTCAAAAGATCATCTTCATCAGGAAGCAAGTTTCCAATGGAATGAGAATCAATGTCATCAACATTTTCTTGAAACTTGTTTGGAGCCGCATCATCAATTAGTGAGAAACCATCTCTGTTGTCACTCAATTGTACTGCAACAACAAGAAGTAAATCAGAGAGACAAATGCATGTGGATAGTAACTGATTCAAGGGATTTGGTTTGTACATTTTCCATGAGGAAGAACTGGAAGAGAACTAGAGAACAAAGTAGCATCAGTTGAAGGATGATGATGACGACCAAATCCAGGGAGTAAATCCCAAGCTCCTGCCTCTGCTTTGTGTGGAATATTCATTTCTTTAATCTGCTTTACAAAGTCAAAAGAGAACAATTTGATGAATGCTCAAAGCTGATTCAGATTCATTGGAAACTTCACAGATCAGAAATACTTTAAAAATCAAGATACAAAGAGTGATGAATACAATTGCAAAATCTCAAGTCATGTGTTGAAAAAATTAACATGCAAAGCAATAAAAATAAATATACTAAAAACAAAAAAGCTTTATCAATCAACTCTGCAAAACTCAAACTTTTAATGAATCAACTTTTTTGTTATGTTGAAAAAAGTCTAAAAACTGAGAAATTGACTATCAAACAGTCAATTATCTGAACTTTAAGAAGATCGTTGAACAAATACCATGATTTTAGACAAAGAGCCCAGAAACATAACTAGGATGCTTGGTAAAAAACGAAACTAACCCAATTAGATTGTTCAATCCAGATCGATCATCAAAAGCTAAAACCTTTCAGACACAACTCTCGATTTTAACAAGGGGTTTAGACTTTAGACAAAACCCAGAAAAAAATAGAATTGGAATCAAAACACACAAAAATCTGAAATTATAGAGAAAAAAATGAAATTCGAAAGTGAGAAAGTAAAGAGTTAATTAATACCTCAAATGTGCAGTTACCAACACCAACGATGATCTCACGATACCAAAGAGCACGAAGAGAAAAAGAGAATCTCTCTACCAACGAAAACCCCGAGAAAAATTAAAAAATAATATAGAAGAAAGAAGAAAATTTGGACTTGTCGCTTATTTTTTTTTTGTCCTGGGGTTTAATAGAGAGAAGCAACAATAATGGGGGAAATAAAAATATAAGAAGACAAAGAAAAGATGAGAATGATTGATGAGGGTTTTTCTTAACTGTATTTAAATACATTTTTGAGTCCGATTTTGACACTTTTTTAAAAAAACTGTGATTTTGACAGTTCTGTATTTATCTTTTTTTTAATTATCATCATCATCTACAGTTATTATCCATTAATCTGTTAAGATTTTATCAAATCGAATATTTTGTAATTAGGTCTTTGCACAAAACAATGTATCTGTGTCTATACATTTATTATTAGTACCTATATTTATTATGGTATGGGATATACCACCTAAATATTTTAGATTCGTTTGCAAGAAACAATGTATTTACACGCAAAATGCAATTGTAGTATGTTTTCATTTTCATATTTAATTATAGTTTCTTGCTAAATTTACTTAAATTTTTTTAGAAGAGTTTAACTATAAATGATTTTTCATACTAATTTATTTTATTTTTGAAATAAATAGAATAACTTTCCAAAAAAATTAAAATTTCAATGACTATATTAAAAATAATTGTAGATGAAAAAAAATTATAAGTATTTGACCGATTTAATATATATAAATTCTACGAATATTTTGTTAATTTTGAAAAAATTAACAAATCCTACGAATATATGACAGTTGATAAATTTTTTAAATATTTGATAAATTATATACATATTTAATAAATTTTACAAAACAAATGATCAATTATGCATAATTTAACTTAACTTAATTTTATTAAAAAGTATATTAGTAACACAATATGTATATACGCAAAATAACACGTTTGGAAAAAATAAAAATTATAAACGTGTAAAATATAAAAGAATTCATTGAAAAAATTATCAGTGGAAAAAAAGTAAAGATAAATGTTGCAATTTAAGAAGATACTAGATTATAACTCACGCGTTTTGCTGCGTGAGAAAATATATTCAATTTATATTTTTTATTATATATATAAAAATATATGAAATAGAATTATAATATACTTTATTTGTAGTAATTTCAAATTTAAAATCAATAATGAAAAAACGTATTGTGTGCTACTTCTATGTATTTTTGATGTGATAAGAGATTTTGAGAATTTGTGCGCATAAACAAAGAAAACAACACAGAGATTTGTTAACGGGGTTCGGATAACCTACATCCCCGGGACCATGTCCAGAACTCATCCACTAGAAAAGACAGCAACCTTCAAGTTGCTGATTGGATACAACTCACACTTCCCTAGAATTACACTACTAGAAAAGACAGCAACCCTCAAGTCACTGATTGGGTACAACACCACACTTTCCTAGAATTACAATGACTTCATCTACTAGCATAAACATCAACTCCAAGTTACTAGTTGGATACAACACCACGCTAGCTAGATTTACGATGAAATAATAAAACCACCAAGAGAATCTCTCTATGGTGGGGCAACGCCCAACACTGGTACCTTCAATAATAAGACATGACG
>KE157663.1:9175-29882 GCA_000411055.1 Leavenworthia alabamica
CAAGTTACAATTGATGAAGGCCGAGAACCTCCACTCGGTGCCGGGAAACATGAAGATTTAGGAGCCAACTTGAACAATATGCAATGGGAAGCTACATGGAAGCAAATGGACAGACCAGAATCATATTTATATCATTTGGGTCATGGAAAATTGTTAAAAGAACAAGCCAATTGGAAGGAGTCGAATTTAGCTCAATTTGGCCGGTTTAATTTAAGTGAACCAACAAATCCAGATAGAAGACTAACCAGCCACGAACTGATGTTTCACAACATACATTTTAAGAATTTTTGCTGTTTTCAAGTCCCAAAGACAGCACCCATTTGGTCTCCACTCTTTGAACCAAACTTGCCATATCCGGACTTGCCTTATTGGGAGCTTAGAAGAATCAGTCAGCAGCTTTATTACCATATACTCATTTCTCAGTCATTTAATAACATTTTGAAGAGTATATAATCTAGAAAGATCATTCTACGATCTCATCAGTTTGGTCCTAAGCTGTCAAGACTCAAGATATCCCAAAGTTGCCTTATTTGGATCGATTGCTTCATAAAGTCTCCAACGGCCATATATATTTATTTTGCACGATTTTCTTTCAGTTTTTAAGCTTATAGACATTTTATTATGAGCCTATAAAATCTCATCTCTTTCCTCCTTGTAAATCACCTTCAATCAAAATTTTAAAGTTCATAAGAAAAAAAAAACTGTTTTTTTTTCTTCACAAAGTTGTGACTTCTTTGTGTGTTTCTTTCATTAGTTTTTATTTGAGTGATTCATTTAAGTTCTATTTAGTCATCAATTCAGGTTATTGAGTGATTCAGTTAGCATGTATTGTTCATCGATTGAGTGAGTCAATCATTTCACCTCCATTTCGACATCTAGTCCACCTTCCACAAGCTTGGTTTAGATACTCTTGATCATTGGATTGATCTTGGTACTAGTGTGATTCCAGGGCCTTATCAACATAAATTTTGTAATTCTTTTATAAATGTTTACAAAAAAAATTTTAGTATAAATATTTATAAATTTTTTTGCTATGCTTTGACCCCATAGAAAATAGTCCTGGATCCGCTATTCTGGCACGTCCGGTGGATACTGAGGGTCCGGCAGGTGATTCAACATCGGTTGCTTAGAAGAGATCATCACAGAGAAGTAAGAGAGAGAAGTGGTTGTTGTTGGAGCAGGAGACAGAAGCTTGAGCGGTGAACTTCCAAAAGTAACAGCAGTCGCCATGGGCGTTCGGTTTAATAGGGTTAATCAGGTCAGATTATTTAGATTTTCGGGTTATTCAATTTTTAGAAATCTCACCGAATGAACCCAAATAATATTTTTGGTTTAATCGGTTTGGTTCTATGTTTTACAATCAGTTTCAAAATTGATCCAAGAAACCCTATTAAACCAATTAACAATTTTTTTTTCTTCCAAAAAATGATTACCGATTACACCGATCCATATTTTGTTCAGCATCTAACCATTAAACTAGAATCTAACTTCAAATCCCTATTAAACAATCCTATTACAAGTTATATACCTAAATGAAATTGAAAACTCCCAATTTTAAAAAAGTAAAATCGTGTATAGGGTTCTTCAGATTTGTAAAAATCCAATCATTAAAATTTAAAACAAAACAAAACAAAAATCAAATCATTCTTCAAACAATTCTAACACAACCGTTAAACCTAGTCGAATTGAAAAGCCCCTAACTTGAAAACTCCCAAATTGCAATTAGGCAAATAGCCAAATACAAAAATACGATGAATAACATAGATCAATCATGTAGATAAGAACGAAAACAACAACAGATTAAGGGTGATGTGTAAGAAATTCATAAAGAAAAAAATGAAGTTTAACGCTTCAAAGAAGTTGGAGGATATTATGACGGTAGAAGAAACTAAAAAGATGAAAGAGATAATAATAGATCTAGGGTTTTGAGTTTATATATGATATCCTCTTTAACCGAACAAACCGATCGGTTTACTTAAATAGATTGGTTTTGAACCGAAAACTGAATTCTAAATTTTAATTCTATCGATTAGTTTACTGTAATAAAAAGAGATCGGTTTGGTTCGGGTTAATTCGGTTTGGTTCGGGTTAATTCGGTTTTGTTCGGGTTAATTCGGTTTTGTATTTGGAAAACCGAGTAACCCGAACCGGATGCCCAAGGCGAAATGGCAGTAACAACCATCCCAGATTTAACTTCAGACCAAACAGCGTCCTTGAGAGAATGTCACCGAGTAGTCACTGAACCGGAGATAATACAGCAATAGTGCTGACTCAATAATGATTTGCGAAGAGTTCAATTAACGTACTATGTAAAATATAATCACCAAGTTATCCAATGTTCAATTCAAACAAGAGGTACTTAATTCACCTTGCAAGAATCTCAAATAAGAGAATGATTCTTCACAGAGGGATTCAAGAGAGTTACAGAGCAGAGAGAGAAAATAATTTCAACAACTTTTTCATATATTTTTCTCTAACTACCTTCAACGACTTATAAAGCTATTGTTACAGCTATTTTAAATCTCTACCGTTGATCTCTTCTTGCAATCACAGCCGTCCATTTATTCAGTCAGTTATATATTCACAATATACTGTATCAAATCCTTCCCCTCCAAGAAACCATGGCCTCTTGGTTTAAAGTCCAGAAATCTCTGCATCAAATCATACAAAACCTTTGTTACAGCTCGATCATGCCTCTTCACCATCTTTCTCTCCAAGATCGCCTCTGGTTCTCGTGAAAGAACATCGTGTAAAACAGATAGAAGATGTGTGCCAACCTGCTGACTTCCAACATTAAGCTTCAATTTGAGAAACATGAAAAAACAGGATGAATTCTGAAAAGTCAGGGAGCTGGAGCTTGTAAGCAACTTTACCACATCGATCAATAACCTTATAAGGACCATAATACTTAGGAGACAGTTTCTGATTGGACCTCATAACAACAGAAACTTGTCTGTAGGGCTGGAGTTTAACGTAAACAAAGTCACCAATATCAAAACTCCACTCTTATCTATGTCTATTAGCTATTTGCTCCATATGATGATGTGCTCTGAGTAAATAAAATTTCAGAATCAATAACATATTCTCACGTTCTTGAAGACTTTTAGCGACCACTGGAACTTTAGATTCCCCCGGAATATAAGGCAAATGTTGAGGTGGAACTTGCCCACAGACTGCATCATGAGGCGTCAGATTAGCTGAAGAATGGAACGAGGTGTTGTACCAAAACTCTGCAAGCGGTAAAAACTTACCCCACAAGTGTGGTCTATCACTACACATACATCTCAAATATGTCTCCAAGCATCTATTGACCACTTCTGATTGACCATCGCTCTGGAGATGATATGCACTAGAATAGTTTAAGGAAACACCTTGCAGAGTAAACAGCTCCCGCCAAAACCCATTCAAAAACACTGCATCTCTATCTGTGACAATTGAACGAGGAAGACAATGAAGTTTAAAGGTATTATCCAGATAAACTTGTGCAACCGATATCACCGAATAAGGATGGGAGAGAGCAAGGAAGTGTGATGCTTTTGTCAACCTATCCACAACCACCAGTATCACACTCTTACCAAAAGACAGGGGAAGACCATCAATAAAATCCATTTAAATATCCGGCCAAATAGAATCAGGAATGGGCAGTGGCTGTAATAAACCAGGTGAGGGAGCAGTGTCATATTTGCATTTCTGACAAACTGAACAACTCCGTATATAAGCTTGTATATCCTTAGCCATCCCTTTCCAATAAAAAATACTCTTTACCCTCTGATAAGTGCATCTCGACCCGGATGACCTCCAACCCCAGACGAGTGCACCCACTCCAAAATGGTGTTCCTGAGAGTCGAAGCTGAAGGAACAACCAACTTAGATTTTCTACGCAAAATGCCACGAGACCAACAATAAGGAGGTTTCGAATCTGGATTTGTCTTCATCTCATCAATGATGTTTTTGATGACTACATCTGTGGCATAAGCTGCTTGAATCTGTTTCAAGAAATCAATTCCAAGACCGATAATGCCATATTTAAAACCTCAGTTCCTTTCAATCGAGAAAATGCATCAGCAGCTAAGTTGTCTTTGCCCTCCCTATATTGTATCTCATAATCAAACTCCAAAAGCTTCGGTAGCCAATGTTGTTGAATATGAGTATTAAGCCTTTGCTCCAACAAGTATTTAAGGCTACGTTGATCAGTCTTAATCACAAAATGTCCACTGAGCAAGTAGTGTCGCCATCTCTGCACAGCAAAAACCACAGGAAGCAATTCTTTTTCGTAAATAAAAAGAAGCAGTTGTTTGCCTTGTAAGTGCCTACTAATGTATGCCACTGGTTGTCCTTCCTGCATCAAAACTGTTCCGATCCCATATCCACATGCATCTGTTTCTACCAAAAAGGCTTGTCAAAAACAGGTAGTGTTAACACTGGATCTGTACACAATGCATCTTTCAATTTATTACTGACTCAATAATGATTTGTGAAAACTTCAATTAACGTACTATGTAAAATATAATCACCAAGTTATCCAATGTTCAATTCAAACAAGAGATACTCAATTCACCTAGCAAGAATCTCAGATAAGAGAACGATTCTTCACAGAGGGATGAATTCAAAAGAGTTACAGAGCAGAGAGAAAACAATTTTAACAACTTTTTTATATATTTTTCTCTAACTAGCTTCAAAGACTTATAAAGTTATTGTTACAGCTATTTTAGATATTTACCGTTTATCTCTTCTTGCAATCACAGCCGTCCATTTATTCAGTCAATTATATATTCACAATATACGGTATCAGGAGAATGGATAATCTACTGTTTAAAAAGAGATTTGGTCGGAGTAAGATAGGTGGAGGCAGTTCATCTTTTCACAAACACAACTTTTATATGAAATTTCTACTTGATAAAACTTTAATTATTTGGGCTAATGGACTTCTCAATAACATCTATATTGGCTTCATTTGAGATTTTCTAATATCATTCACCCTTTGCCTTGATTAATAATTCAAGATGAAAATGGTGAGGATTGGAAACTTGCTCAAGGAAGTTACTGGTGTAAAATCAGATTTACGGTTTACAAACTATCTTTCCGGAGCACTGGCCTTAATGATGGTTACTATCGGCCGATCTGAACTCTGAAGGTCCCTGGTAGTTGCCACATATTCACGTAACAGAAGCATGTTGCACTAATGTGCTCTATGTAATGTGGGTTTATTGGGCTTTGGGTTTAGTTGTAAACGTTTCTGCGTTTACTTCAAGTCCATTGGATAATATTGGGTTCATTAAAATAAACTGACAGAACAAAAATATGAGTGGCATAGTTCGGTAATAAAACCTAGAAACTAAGGGTAATCAAAACACATATACTATTTATAAAAAATAGATTTCTGGAGAAACGTAGAATATTTCGCAGCCGCAAACTACAAACTTTTTTTTTTCTTTTATCCCAAATTCGAAGAGCAAAAGCGATTTGGGAATCTAATCGCTTCTCTAGCTTAATCTCAGACTTGAATCGTTCCTTAGTGGTAAGCCTCGCCTTCTAATTTAATTCAATTCATCTCTTATTCCTGACTCGTCAGCTCTAGATTAGGGTTATCAATAATTAAAATCAGCGACGAAGATCTGTATGTGTATCACCGATCAATCCTTTATACCAAGAATTGATCCGAAACTGTTTGTTTCTGAAAAAAGTTTTAATTTTTCGTTTGAAATTTTGCTTAATCCGAATTCAAATTTCGATTTTGTTTGAAAACCCTAGATGGGTGTCTTCAATTAGCTAACTTTTCTTCTTGATTTGTTAAAGGTTTTTGATTATTAGTTGATTGAGAATATGTATTGAATGAAAATGATCAATTTTGTATGTTTGATTCGATCTAAGACCAGAGCTTATTGCTTTAATGGTTCATTTTATAGTTTCTATTGCTTATTTGCTTTGGCTTTAGTTTTAGAGTCTTTGGAGTTAAGAAAGAACCTTTGAGCTAAACATATGTATTATTTTGTAGATACAATGCCGAAGAACAAGGGAAAGGGAGGAAAGAACAGGAAGAGAGGAAAGAACGAAGCGGATGATGAGAAACGAGAGCTTATCTTCAAAGAAGATGGACAAGAATATGCACAAGTACTTCGTATGCTTGGTAATGGAAGATGTGAAGCTATGTGTATTGATGGTACAAAACGTCTTTGTCATATTCGTGGTAAGATGCATAAGAAGGTTTGGATTGCAGCAGGTGACATTGTCCTTGTTGGTTTGAGGGATTATCAAGATGACAAAGCTGATGTGATCCTTAAGTACATGTCTGATGAGGCTAGGCTTCTTAAGGCTTATGGTGAGCTTCCTGAGCATACTCGTCTTAACGAAGGAATTGTTGGTGATCTTGATGAAGATGATGATAATGCTGCGGATGACTATGTTGAGTTTGAGGACGAAGATATCGATAGGCTCTAAGAGGGTTTGTTTGTGTTTTTGTTTTCCGGCTTGTATTGAGACTCTCGACTTCTGAGTTTACAGAAGAATTTGGTGATAAAACATTACTGTTATTGCAAGATACTTACCAACTATTATGTTATTTTGTTCTTCAATACCTTTATTACTAGTTCATTTCGTGTTCTTGTTGCATTAGTGAAGTTGAAGAAGCATTTCATTGTTCCATAATCATCCACATCAAAAACAGAGTTGGTTCTCTTCTTTTTTCTAATACTCTGACTCTTCTTTGTTACATTCAAAGGTCAACGTTGACTTTAACTTCTATGGACATTTGACGAAGACATAACACACTCTACGTCTCTCATTCATGTTCCAAGTGAATATATTACAAGACATGACTTTTTAACTCATCCTTTGGATAGTTTTGGTGATTGTTTTTGTAATTTGTTCTCCTCTTGATATAAAAAGCATTCTGTTGCAGAGATTCTAGCACATCGAAAGATAAAACCATTCGTGTATAATATCAAAATGAGTAGTAGACTAATACAGAATCTACTTGTCCAACAAGAGAAAAATCATACACTTCCCTTGCCAAATATGAACCTTAAAAGATAGTTTTACTTATAAACTTTATAAAGTAATCAACTTCCGTGACTCTAACCTAATCGTAGCCTTCATCTTCTTGATGAACTCTTCACATTTCTTGTTCAAATCTTCCGAACTTAACAAACTATCATCATGATCATGATCATCTATTCTAACAATAGCCAGATCTTGTTGTACAAATAATATACCCTCATCATCCTCAACAACCATTGTCATTTCTTGTTCTTGATCTTGTTGTTCCTCTTCTTTAGAAACACTCTTTTCGACAAGTAGTGCCACTTCTTTCTTGACTTGTGTTTCTCTCTTGTCTTTGATGACTACTTCTTTAGTTTGTTCAATGATATTAATAGCTTTACCATGAAAAAGGGTTTCAGAATTCCCCTTGAAACTCCCTACAATGAAGCCAACAATCCCATTGCATAACAAGAACATATACTTCTTGTCCACAAGGTTGCTATACGTGTAAAGCAAATGGAGTCTTTGTTGAAGAGAAGAGATAAAAGAAGAATAAGATAGTAATATAAAAGAGATGATAATAGATGCTAATGCTATAATCTTAGTGACTCTTTTCATCTCCTTCACTCTTTTTTCTTGTTTTTTAGATTCCATCTTTGTTTTCTCTCTTTTTGCTCTCTGCCTTTGAATTGAGAAAAAAGAATGGTGAATGAGAAACAAGTTTGGCGAACTCATTTCCTTTTATAGATTAATGGGTTGTACTTGATTTCACTATTTTAATTATTATGATTTTTTTTGGATATAAACAATTTATGATTTATCTATCATCTCTTTTGAACCATTCAAAAAAAGTTAATATTTACTTCTTCTTTTTTCTAATTTATTCTAGAAGTCAATCATTACTTTGATTAAGAAAATACCAAGTAATTTGTCAATAATATAAGAAATAATTGAATAATATACAAAGGTTATGTCTTCGAATGTTCCATAATTATCATAGAGTTTCTCAGCATTTTCTCCTGTATATATAATTTAATTTAACTGCCAATTATTTGTTGGAAGTGGTCGTATAGCTAGTTTAATAGTTATAATATAGATGAATATTTTAATTTTAAGGTGAATGTGGTAAGATTATATCAATAATGAAAATATGATTGAAAAATAAAACTGTTTATAAAAATACATTTTTTGGTAAATGAGTTAACAGAAATTTTCTTAGAACTTGCATACAAGTAGTAGTTGACACAGTCACAGTTCAAGCTACCAACTTCGACGTAATTCTCAAGTTCTTAGATGTCCTTTTCTCGGATACCTCTCTTTTGTTTTTTTACTTTGAAAATATAAGTCACTAAACACGCTAAAACTAAAAGACCATTGACTTGGTGTTTTTTTTTTTTGGTTACAAACGGCCATTGACTTGACTTAATGTATGCATCAATGTTTGTAGTTTCTGTTCAAAATGTTAAGCACAATAAATAGATTGGGCCATTACTGATGGGCCATGAAAGATGTAAATGGAGTCATGCGTGTTAGTTACGGTTTCTTAAAGACTTTCAGGGCATCTGCTCTTATATTTCACAAGTACTGTTTGAGTTGTACCAAAATTCTTTGGATAAATCTTCTCAGTCTTTAATGTTCAAAGTAATGGCTTCTTTCAGCTGAGCATTCGGATAAATGGATCGGGTTCGGATAAAACATATTCGGATTTATATATTTATATATATAATTATATTTTGGATTTTAACCGACGGATTCGGGTACAAATTTCTAACACCCAATAAAATAATTTTTTGGATTCGAATAGTGTTTTTCGGATCGGGTACTTCATGTTGGTTATTTTGGTGCAATTATCCCCTCTAAAACTAGTGTAATCTTATAACAAAATTTAATATTATGCTCTTTGATAAATTATGTTTTATTTCATATTTGTCTCTTATAAATTTTTTTTTTAATATTTGTCTCCATGAAATTATTTTCTGCATCCGCCATTTTTAGTCAATACACAATAGTTTCGTTAAGATTTCCCACGAACGTTTCAAATAGAGATTTTTCAGACCACCTTTTCACCTAGTTGATCAGTCTTTCAAACTCTCTTTGCTTGTCCCATTTTGTCGAATCTTTGAGAGATCCTTATCAAAATCTTCTTCGCGTGTTGGTCCTAACCAAACCTATAGTTCTTCCTCAAATATATCCCAAAATCCGATCAGAAAAGCATCCCAATTGCTTAGGTTGTCCCCTGCCACATTCATTGGCCTCATTCGTTAAGTGATACATGACAAAGCTAATTTGTTAGTCTCTCGGCATGTCAGGGTATGCAAAGTATTGTTTCGCTTTGCTAAGCCACAAGGTACTCCTTCCCTATAATATGGATGGCGAAAGAAAATGTCTTTGAAAATAATTTTTTTTAGCAAAGATCTGATACCATTGATAACTCCCATATAGATGTTATTAATGTTGATCGTGCAATTTCTCTGCTTTTTTCTTTTTATTTTTTCATTTTTGTAGAAAGGAAAAATAAAAGTTCAACTTCATTAAAAATGGGAAATGAATATGTGACACTAACACTACCCAAATGAGAGGAGCTAATCATCACCTATTATCAATAAAAACAAACAACATTTAGACTTAACTCAAATGACTTAGGGGCTGTTTGTTTCTCCATGCAAATAATTCATTTGAATGGAGATGATTATTGATGTTTGTTTTTTAACAAATATTAAACATTTGGATGATCCATTGAGATGAATCATTTGAATGAGTTGTAAAATTTAGGCTAAATTTTGAAATCCTATTGGATGATCCAAATTGGATCATTTGGATGGAGATGATTCATTTTGTATTTATTTTAAAAACACACGAAAATATGTTTTCCTGTAAAAACGCAGAAACATATTTTTCGTAAAAAACAAAAAAACGTGCAAATATGTTTTCCATCAAAAATAAAAAATATGATGACTATTTTCATTCAAATAATACGAAAACACAATTTCCGTAAAAATACACAAAAAAATAATTTTTTACAAAAATACAGAAATATAATTGGTACAAAAATACAAAAATTAAATTTCTACTCAAAAGTACTAAACACTAATTTCTGCCGCTTAAATACAATTTCTGACCATAAACGTTGAAACAGAGTTTCCGACTAAATATACATTAACATATTTTTACACTATAAATGTAGAAACATAATTTCGAGCCAAAAACATCGAAACAAATTTTTCAGCCAAAAATACAAAAATATATATATTTTCGGTGAAAACATGTAAACACAATTTCACGTCAAAAAATGGAAATATAATTTTTTTGCCAAACATACAAAAATACATTTTTCTACCAAAATCATAGTTTTTCCAAAAGAAATAGAAATACAATTTTCAACCAAAAAATGAAAATAAATTTTCTGTCAAAAATGTAGAAACAAAATTTTCCACATTTTTTTTGTTCTTAAAAAATATAGAAACAAAATTTTCTTCAAAAATGTAAAAATATAATTTCCCACAAAACATATAAAAATATGAATTTTTTCCAAATACACTCAAATATAATTTTCAACTAAAAATATAAAAACATAATTTCTGACCAAAACGCAGATACAAAGTTTCCGAAAATACAATCGAAACTAAAATATAATTTGTGAAAAAATGTAATTTCAACAATAACAAATATCATTTTTCATTATCATTTAAATGATTTATCTAGATGAGAAACAAAAAAAAATCAATTAAAAAAAAAACAACATCTAAAAGGTTCATTTAGATAAACTATTTAAATGAACCGTTTGAATGTAAATATCAAATGTACAACCAAAGGGGGCCTAAACAAAGGGTAATTCTTATTTCCATCCAGATGAACCATCTAGATGAAGAAACAAACATGCCCTTAGTAAGGAAAAATGAAAGAATCTTTGTGGGAGTTTTGCTGTAGTTTTCGCCTATTTGTTTGATTCTATTCAGAAGGGGTTAAAGCTGTATTGTAATAAGTCATAATTAATGTAGAAACCTGGCAGGATTATTATATCTTTTGATAACTAATGTATACAAATATATGCACTTTCTCAAAATAGAACTATCTAAGTAAAAACTCACGAGTATAAATGCGACCTCAAGGTTCTCTGCGTTGTATTTACCAGTTAGAGCACCTGGAAAAAAAACATCCTTCCATATTCAGTGGCCAGATTGTTTTGAGTACCATAAAAGCCTTATGAAATTTTACAGAGAACAATTGCCATAACCACAATGCAAAAGATATGAAGGCAAATCCCCTTGAGCAATGGGAGAATACACAATTAAAGTAACTCCAATCTCATCATAAGTAACCTTTACACCAGTCTTCTTAGGAGATCTGTATATCAGGCCGTAGTTGACTTGATTTGAGGCAAGATGAACTCCTCGCTTTTTCAGTCTCTCATAAGCATCAGGTAGTTGTTTCTCGGAAAATGCAAGACCCACAGTTTGAGTACGATAAATTTGAAATAACATTAGATGTGCATATGAAGTTACCAAACTTATTACTCTTTCTACTTTCTTTTTTTCTTTCCTTCTAAAATGGAGAAGGTATATCTTAGTGTAATTGTGTCTATTTAGTAAGGAAAACTTTCACATCCTGTGACTGTGAGAAATGATATCACTGTAGTTAGAAACACTGACAGCCTTGATAAGTCCTTGTTAAACAGCATCCTCATGACTCTAGTCCTTGTTAAACAGCATCAATATGATTCACCTTTTCAGTGGAATTTTATTTAGAGAATCAAGACTCTAGTACAAAGTAGCTTTAATTCAGCTCTTAAGAGCAAACCTCATTTCCCCATACTACTGGCCTGATATTTAAACAAGGAACTGTGCGAGATTGTCGCTCCCTTACAGTGTTTACTCCAACAAGACTAAGGGGTACATACCAGTTGTGTTGATAGACATCAATAGAAGAAAGTGTTGAAATGTGATTCAACTTGGAGTATTAATGGTAGAGTTTAATGTTATATTTCCGTTTTTATTTAGTAATAATTGGAGATTTTCTTATTTATGTTGGGTGTTACGAAATCTTTATTTTTTAAGAAGGACATTTATGAGTCCATAAATTGTTGGGGGTCAGTTATGGGTAGTTTCTATATAAACGCTGTAATATCCTTAATTTTAATCATCCAGAACGAAATATAAAGAATATTCAGTTAAACATGTTTTTCCTTTTTTAAAGATATTTTCTCTGTTTCGGACAATTCTGTGGTAGACAGAGATTGTGTGTAGCACAGCTGTGAGTAAGCAGTTGGTTACGTATCGTTGTAGTGAAACAACGGGGTATCAAGGCATTTGCATTGTAACACAGCGCCAATATTGTGGTATCAGAGCATAGGTCTCGATCCAAGATCAGAGAAGGTTTCTCGATCTGTTTATCCGTTAAGAAGTAAACGGAGTGAGCCATGGCAGGCAATGGAGCAAATCAACAAGCATTAATTCCACTGTTTAAAGGTGAGAAGTATCACTTATGAGTCTTAAGATTAAGACGATGTTTAGATCTCAAGAGAGTTGGGATCTTGTGGAGAATAGATTTGAAGATCCAGATTCAGCGATGACCGAACATCAGTTACGGGATAATCGGAAGAAAGACGCAAAGGCGTTGTTTCTCATTCAGTCGGCCCTTGATGAGGATATTTTGTCATGCATCACAGCGGTAAACACCTCACATGAAGGGTGGGAAATTTTGAAACGAGAGTACCTGGGAGATCAAAAGGTTATCAGTGTAAAACTACAAACTCTGCGTCACAGATTTGAGACAATCTCTATGAAGGAGAGAGAAACAATAGAAGAGTATTTGGCGAGAGTATCAACCATTGTGAGCCAGATGAGGCCCTACGGTGATTCGATTTCAAATGAAACTGTTGTAAGTAAGATTTTAAGAACATTACTTGCAAAGTTTGAGTATGTGGTTCCTGCGATTATGGAGGCAAATGATATGAGTATGTATACGTTCGATGAGATGATGAGTTCGTTTATATCTCATGAAGATCGTCTTGGTAAAAGGTTGTAGAAGTCGGAAGAGAAAGCTTTCTTGGGGAAGGGAGAGTACTCTGGACATAACAACCGTGGTAACAGCAGAAGGAGATCTGCTGGACATCGAAACTATGGCCGTGGTAGAGGTCAGTTTGACAGTGGTAGTATGTCGCATAACAATGGAGCGTCATCGTACAACAGAGGTGCGTCGAACAGCAGAATATTGTCGTACAAAAGAGGTACAGACATGAGCAATATTCAGTGTCATTATTGCAAAAAGTTTGGTCACATGAAGGTTGACTGCTGGAAGAAACAAAATGAAGAAAAGCAAGCAAGCTTTGTTGAACAAGAAGATGTTCAAGATAGACTTTTTATGGCGTATAAAAGTCTAGATGTATCCAAAACAGTGTGGTATTTGGATAGTGGATGTTCCAATCACATGACTGGGGTTAAGTCATTGTTTAAGGAGATTGATGAGACGCACAAGCATAAGGTGAAGCTTGGTGATGATAAAGAAGTCCAAGTCGAAGGAAGAAGCGTAGTGACAGTCCAAGATAGTGATGGTACTGTTAAACTCATCTATAATGTTGATTACATTCCTGTTGGCTGTTGTGAAAAAGACAGAAAATAACCTATACCCGATACAGATGTCGTCTGTTGAAGCGAGTGGTTTGGTGGCTAAAGTGTCAGATGAGACACTACTGTGGCATTTACGATATGGTAACCTACATGAGAGTGGGTTGAAAACGCTCAATCAGAAGGAAATGGTGGTTGGTCTACCAAAGATTGGTGATCTGAAGCTGTGTGAAGGCTGTATTTATGGAAGCAAATACGGAGGTCGTTCCTTGTTGGTAAAGCAAGGAGAGCAACTCAATGTCTTGAGATTGTTCATGCTGATTTGTGTGGTCCGATGCAGACTACATCTCTTAGAGGAAGTAAGTATTTTCTGTTGTTGATGTGCTAAGTTTTAATCCCTAGAAATACTGCAAGTGCACAGCCTATACAATAGTATAAAAGGTATCGAATCCACAAAGAGCAATGATTCACACAATGATTCTTTAGGTTCAAGAACTAAGCTAAGACAAAGTATATTGAATAAGTGTGTTCTGCATCAATCTAAAAATATGGTTAACAAAGACTTTTAAAACAGTTTAAGAAAACACTAGGCTCTAGGGACTTGGATATAGGTTTCCAGAATTTAACTACTATTCAGGTTCGTTTATAAACCGCATCAGACTCAAACAAAACAGACACGCCATACTACTTCCACAGCTATGGTAGCTAATGACTCAGAATCCGAGCATCTAAGCTTCCGCTTGATCTCGGCAAGACTGATCATGCATTAAGCAAAGGTTCGATATGTCCACAGTCTCCTAACACTCAGCTTCCGTTGGCTTAGGACAACCACATCATCTACATAGTTCCAGTGGTTTACAAGCTTTCGGAATGTAAACCTACCTAACATAATCTAATTCAGTGATCAATTGAATCAGATTGTAAAATTCAATGTNATAATATGGATGGCGAAAGAAAATGTCTTTGAAAATAATTTTTTTTAGCAAAGATCTGATACCATTGATAACTCCCATATAGATGTTATTAATGTTGATCGTGCAATTTCTCTGCTTTTTTCTTTTTATTTTTTCATTTTTGTAGAAAGGAAAAATAAAAGTTCAACTTCATTAAAAATGGGAAATGAATATGTGACACTAACACTACCCAAATGAGAGGAGCTAATCATCACCTATTATCAATAAAAACAAACAACATTCAGACTTAACTCAAATGACTAAGTCACATACTGAAACGTAATAAAAATGCAAACCAAACCGACAACAATTAATCAATGTATCGTAGATACGATTTGATCCTGGGAACCGGCTTTGTGCTGATCTTGCTCCTATCAGCATTATAAAAATAGTTCTTAGATTCGACATCTTTTCAAAGATTTTTCGACAGATTTTATTATTGTTTATTTAATATTTAATTTTTTGTTAAAGTTTTATTTAATATTTATCCTATATCCAGTTCTATCTCAGCCAATCAGATGGTTTCTGAAAAAAAAATTCTGTAATAAATTCTTTTTTTATGAAAAATTGTGTCCTTTTTCGTTAATAATTTTGTAAATTTATAGGTGGAGTCATGACATTTACCAAGTCTGTCTCCCCCTAGAAACGGACATGCCTATATCTATATCAATAAACGCGTATTTATGCTAATACCCAATGAATAAGTGTTTAAAATCACCTTCATCAACATTCAACAACAAATGTGATAATCAATAATAATCCAAATTTTGATCATTTTCATTTTAAACGTATGGTTAGTTATCATTTAATACTTTCCGGTGGAGGTAATTTTAAACACTTTTATTATAGGTTTAATTCGGATTTGTGTCAATTTTAGGAGCATAAATTTGGGAATGTTTTTGAGAATAACCAGCAACTAGATTTTTAGAGACAAAAAATAAATTTAAGTATTTTTTAATAAAATTTTGGTGCTTTTAAGAATTTGATAAACTAATAAAAATTTGAGTGTATTCTAAAGTTTTTAAATTGCTTTCTGTGTTAACTATTTGATTTAGACTATCATTTCATTTATTATTCTTTGATTTCTTTGGTTTGGCTTCCTTACGATATTTATTATAATATTACTTTAAGTTATAACATTGTTATTATATATGTTTATATTATATTTTTATTTATTTTTACATATAAACAAAATACATTTACTATATAATTCAAGCATATATAGTTGTTTTGATGCTAATATTAGGTACAAACACTCACATTTCATATCGGTTTAGGTTTGAATTGGATTTTTTTGAATTTGGAAGATTTATGCTATAGGTAGAAGATTTTAGTATTCGTTTCGGTGCTTTACCTCTAGATATCGAGTCAACTGCTGTATCTCAATGTATTTGAGGGGACACCAGCTAATTTAACAAATTTAACTTAATATTTAAATTATTTAAAATATTTTTATTATTGACATTTTTAATATAAAATAATAACTAAATATAACTAATAGTTTTATACGTTTCAAATTCGGAATTGGTTAGGTTAATTCCGAGTTTTATAATTATTCGGTTTAACCAAATTTTTTGGCTAGGTTCTTGGATTTTGGGTTTTATGTAGATGCCTACCCTATAACGGTTTTCAAAGTAGTTTTCACTAGTAATAGTATTAAGTGTCCCCTCATCCGCTTGATTTTAGGTAAACAACATTCGTTTCTAGACATTAACCAAAGATTTGGTTATAATCAAAATATTAGTTGGATAAGTTATAAAAGTATTAGCTATTGATTCATAGTTTCAAGGTTTTTTTGTAGCCTGTTTTGCAAACAATAAGCTGATTAGCTATAGATCTAAAGCTGGCCGACAAGTGGCACTTTCATTTTTGTAGGATTTTCATTATTTCTTCTTATTTAATTTTTTATCCCGTGTAATTTATTTAAATTTCAAAGGTTTTATGTTGATCGGAACTTTAATTTCTAATTTCAATACATATTCTGTTTTTTTTTGGTCAACAGTTTTTTTTTTTCTTTTTTTAAAACTACCAGATAGATGTTAGTATAAAATGTTAACATAATTTATTGTGTCTGCTTAATTAGTACTCTTAATAAGATTTTAGCAAAAAACATGCATACTAAAAATATTATTATTTAATATATAAATAAAAAAAATTTAATCAATTATAAAACAATTCAGATTATTATCAATCACGTAATAATATTAAAAATTACATAGAAAAATGAAAACGTTTTATATGTAACAAAACAAAAATAATTCTTAATATTTTATAATATGAAACAAGGGAATTATTTTTTTCTTTAATTAATCCCCTATATATATATATATATATATATGAAAATTCTATTGATTGAGTGTTTTATTTAAGAGTTCACTAAAGCTACACTAGATTTGAGAAGAAGAAACATAAATATCGTTAATGAGATACATATTTTTATAAATATCATATTTTTTATAATTTTTAAAAATATCATTATATTGTTAGCAACTGACTAAATTACCACTAATGACAAATTATTAATTAGACTACTAATTAAATTCTAAATAATTCTAACCCTAAATACTAAATCTTAAATATTAAACACTAAACAATAAACTATAAATCTTAAATACTAAATACTAAATCTTCAATCAAAATTCTAAACACTAAATAGTAAATCCTAATTTTAAATACTAAACTTCAATCCTAAATATTAAACTCTAATCTCTAAACCCTAAATAATAAATTAGAAACGTAGTTTAGAATTTTATTTTTTTGTGGTATTTTTAAATATTCACAAAAATAATATTTACGTAAAATAGTATTTATAACAATTTTCTATTTGAAAATCAATTTCTTAATAATATGAATTATACAGATTAATAGTAAGTATTCTATATTTATAATGTGGTATATGTAAAGGTCGTAACTTATATTATATTAGGGATGGACAAAAGAGAATTTGAGATGAAATATTGTGAAAATGGAGACTCCGGTTCGAACAGGAGGAGTATCCCATGCTAATGTGCCTTGGATGATCCACATCTCTCAAAACCGTCCGAATAGAATTTGGAAATAGAAAAAAAAAATTTGTTCAATAGTGTTCTATTAAAAGTTCAGGATATGACTAAATGAAATGAAACAGAACAAAATGAGAAAGTAACTCTAAAAAACTAAATGAGATAGAACAGAACGAAATGAGAACGTAACTCTGAAAAAAAAAGTAAAAACATGACAGGCATAAAGATTAAAATTTGTTTCATCATATATCATCTATAAATTAATTGTGAAACAAATAATAATAAACTTGGCTTTGTATTATTTTATATTTAAAAGTTAAAACTCAACAAAACAATGTATAATTAATATAACCATATTAATAATAAATTAAAAATGTTCGGTTGATATATAAAAAACTAGAACTTCATATGATATGTAATATAATATCAAGTCAGTAATATCTTAAAAAAATAAACCTTAAGATTAAATTTGTATATAAATTTATATGTTTATATATTTTACTACTACTGTATGATATATATATATATATATATTAATATAAATATGGCGCAAATAAAATTTCAAAAATATTTGTTTCTATCCTCTCATCTCATTATCAAACAAAAATAAAAAAAACATATACTATATGAGAATACATTAATTCTTATATGGGACGAGAATTTGGAACACGAGTGAATAGGATATATATATGGAATGAGAATTTGGAGCATGAGTGAATAGGATGGGACGGTACGAGAATTATGTCTTTGTCCTATGTTATATAATCATTTAGCATATTATAAATGTTTTTTACTTAATTTTTCAATATATAAATAATTTATAAGATAAAGGATTAGGATATATATATATATATCTTCTTTGTTTGGGATATCCTGGTAGCTTGATCAAGTGGCGGAACCGATATGCGTGAACCGACTCAGGAGTTTGCTGACATACCTAAATTGGAGATGTCCGAATTTTTAATTGAATAAAATTCAATGCCAAATCGAAACGAGTATATATATGGGACATTGATGAGGTATTATATAATTTAAAAAATAAGTAAGATGATGGCACATGGCAATGCCAACTCTCTATGCGTTGGAGAATGTACAAGTACGACGCTCAATGGTTTCGCCTTTGAAGTCTCCAAGATAATCACTTTCAGATGCTCAGATTATTGTTGTCTTTATTTGTTGGATATATAATGTATTTGTTTTCGTAAATATATATATTTTTTTTTCAATCGCTAATAAATTTATTTAACAAATCTATGTGAATTGATTACCCCAAAAAATATCAAAAAGATATCTAAGATTAGAACTATAAACTAAATAAAAGACACATAAAAATAAATAAAAAACTATTCGAATTTTAAATTATTCTAATTTTTTATCAATTTGTAAATTTAAGCTAGGTCAATGTCAATAGAACGTTAACTTAAATATCAAAATTTAAGTGAAAAATTGTAAAATCCACCTTATACTTTTCATTTAGACATTTGTTAGATTCGAAGTTACCTTCAACACCCATTCCTAAATTAAGAGCGTGTTTATCTTCTACATCTTCCCCCATCATATCGAGATAAGAAAGAACTTTCCCTAACAGACCAACAAACTTGTTCTCTCCGAACTGAGTTTTTGCTGTGGCATTTTTCTGCATACCTGCGGTTCCATCCGCTTCTCTCACACCAGCACCCAACTGTTCATTCATTGGAGCATGCTCCACAATAACACTTTGAAAGACATTCTCCTTAACTATTAGAGCCCTCGTTCACGTCCTCTAGCTACCACGTCTACACTTACAGCTCAAACATTAAGCATCAATACTCAAAGAAAAAGAAAAGAGGATATACCGTGAAATCTTATTAAATGTTAAGAGAAAAATTAGTCTACAGATAATGCAACACATTAAACCGAACCAATTCTAGCATATTAAAACCTATTATGCTCTGTACCAAATTGAAGCAATTATATTTTTTTTGTCAACGTAATAGTTCCACGTACTCATCTCATATCTATATATATAAAGTTTATAATACTCTCTTCTCTTGTGATGATACATCATCAACCCAAACTCTCTACACTTACACATCACCAGCTTAAATTTACATACCAAAACATTACCATCTATTGATTTTATTCATTAATTTACTCTATTATTAAATTTGATAAAATTAAATTAGACGTGTATATGTGATTTATACGTGTATATATATATAAGAAACGAACACAAGAGAAAACATATTTTGTCATGTAAAACATATTTAGTGATTATATTATAATTTAATTTTTGTTCTATAATTTAATAAACCAAATCTGCAGATTTGGCGAGAGAGAATTCCAAACACCATCTCCATGGTTAGCAATATAGTTGATGAAAAATGTATTCTTCTTCTTTATTTTACCTCAATGAATCACCTCATATCTCTTATCCCGAGTTTCCCCTTTGTACCATTGTCTTCTTCTTCATTTTTCCTCAGTGAATTGGCTCAGATCCCTCATCTTTCTTCTTCTTCCCGATTTCTTCCTTTTTCTTTATCGTCGATCTTTATTCGCCTCAGATCTGTCACTCATTCTTCTTCTTTCTCATTCCTCTTTCTCTCTATATCATCCATCCCTCTCCATTGAACTATCTTACAGATCTAAGAAGTTCTACAAATAATTTGTTTTGAGACGCCTGTTTCAATTGCAGCTCACCATTACTGCTGCATTAAATTCTTAAAATGTAACCGTCTTTCTACTTAATTCTGTAAATTAATATTTACTTTAATGCTTATAATCTTTACGGTAAATTATATGATAATCACTTCCCTAAAAATTTCCTTTTTCATTATCATTCTCTTTAAGTAATTTCAGTTCTTCCATCATTCTATAAAGTTAATGAGATTCTTTTTTTAGAGAGTGCCCCTTCTCAAAACTCTATAATCATGACACATTACCATCATTAATTCAATTATTATTTTTATTTTTTTTTTTTATCTCATTAACTCACTTATATTCTTAGTTTTAAAATTTTTAAAGCTCAATAATTATATATATTTTAAAATGAAATGATTAAAATTAAAATATACAATTAAAATCTAATAAATTTAGAATTTTTAATAGAAACACCATAATATTAAATTTATATGTAATTAGAAAATAAAAATATGAAACAAATATAAGATATGTGAGAAACAATACTCTTTCAAACTGAGTATCATAATGACATTTAATTTTCAGTATGACC
>KE157663.1:33045-44220 GCA_000411055.1 Leavenworthia alabamica
ATATGTGAGAAACAATACTCTTTCAAACTGAGTATCATAATGACATTTAATTTTCAGTATGACCAAACATTAATAAATATAATAATTTATAAAAAAATTAAAATTATAATATTATAAAAATAATTTAAACATTTAAGCAATATTCTTTCTAATTTATTATCATAATGATATTTAATTTTTAGTATGACCTAACATTAATAAAATATAATAATTTTGAAAACATTTTAAAATTATAAAATTATAAAAATAATTTAAACATTTAAGATAATAACTTTAGCGTTAATAGATTTATTTATATAGTTTATACAAATATTCATTTTAAATATAAATAATTAGTGTTCTAATTTATGAATTTTTTTATACTATAATTAAATGTCATTATGATAATAAATTAGAAAGAGTATTGCTTAAATGTTTAAATTATTTTTATAATATTATAATTTTAATTTTTTTTATAAATTATTATATTTATTAATGTTTGGTCATAATGAAAATTAAATGTCATTATGATACTCAGTTTGAAAGAGTATTATTTCTCACATATCTTATATTTGTTTCATATTTTTATTTTCTAATTACATGTAAATTTAATATTATGGTGTTTCTATTAAAAATTCTAAATTTATTAGATTTTAATTGTATATTTTGATTTTAATCATTTCATTTTAAAATATATATAATCATTTCATTTAATTGTATAATGATGATAAATTTTTATATTGTTTCGTGTTTATAAATTTTGTATTAATTTGTTTTAATTTAAATGAAAATATTATTTTAATAGAAAAATAAGAAGAGTTAGTTCAAAATATTTATGTAAGTTTTAAAATTTATTGTTTATCGATGATATTTTAATTTCTAATTAGAAAAAATAATAAATTAAATAGGTTATATGAGAAAACATATAAAGTTGAATATACTAGAGTATCACATAATCTTTTCAAAATTCTATAATCTTGACATCAATATCACTAAATTAATTATTTTTCTCTCTACTCTATCTATTCTATCACAATAACTCACCTATATTTTTAATTTCAAAAATTTTTAAAACTCAATAATTATATATATTTTAAAAAATATATGATTAAAATAAAACTATATAATTAAAATCTAATAGGTTTAGAATTTTTTTAAAAAACACCATCAATATTAAATTTAGATGTAATTAGAAAATAAAAATATGATATAAATATAAGATATGTGAAAAACAAATTGAATTGAGTATCATAATGACATATAATTTTACCTAACATTATTAAATATAATAATTTTTAAAAAGTTGAAAATTATAACATTATAAAAATAAATTTAAATTTTAAATTCATAACTTTAGTTTTAATAGATTTAAATATATAGTTTAGACAAATATTCACTTCAAATATTAATAATTAGTATCTAATTTATTAATATTTTTTTATACTATAATTTAATTTATGATGATAAATTTTTATATTGTTTCGTGTTTATAAATTCTATATTTATTTGTTATAAATTAAATCAAAATATTATTTTTATAGGAAATAAATAAGAATTAGTTCAGAAAATTTATATAAATTTTAAAATTTATTGCTTATTGTTGATATTTTAGTTTATAATTAAAAAAATATTTATTTTAAATGGACTATTGCTTATTATAATTAAAATAACGATCTCATATAATACATCTAATTTAATTTTTTTTTTTTAAACGTAAGTATAGAATATTCTCTAAAATATAATTTGGATTGAGAAATCTTTCATTTTATTTTATGTGATATGTAAGAGAGTAAATAAAATATATATTTGAACACTGAATTTATGGATGATTGTATTATATTGAATTTATGGATAACATGATTGAACTTAGTAATGTGTATATTTAAATATTTGATATGATATGTTGTAATTATAAATACCACATTTGACATATTTATAGAAGAATTTAATTTATGAATGATTGTATTGGATTGAATAGAGTGTAACTGTGAGCTTACTATCTGACCAATTGTATTGTATTTTTTGAATGAAATAATTTATACGTTAATACTTTAAAAAATATCGAATACCATCAATAATACATTTGGTATATTAGAAGAGTATATATCTATTTTAATCGAAATAAACATATAAATTTGATTGATTATTATATTAACTAAAAATTATTAATTTGTAAATAAAAATTCGCCCGAAAGGCGAGTCACCTCTAGTTCATATAATAAAAATCATTCTATTAAAACCATTAAAACAACCAATACTTAATTTGAATTCTAGTAACTGCTAAAGATCTTAAGCATCAACAACAAATAAATATAACCAAATAACCAAAAGACTTATGGTTCTTGATCGTTATCTGCTGTCCTTGCTATAACTCCACGATAAAACTTTCTTATATGTATTATAAAAAAATGCATTAATATTGAAAAAACTAACGTTAAGTGAAACACTAATCTCGTACTAACGAATCATAATATAAAAAATGCATTAATATTGAAAAAACTAACGTTAAGTGAAACACTAATCTTCTACTAACGAATCATAATATAATAAATAATGTAATAAAAAAATTATGTATCTCATAATATAATAAATAATGTAATTAAAAAATATTTCATCGCTAGTTAAATTTTTACTGTGATTTGACTATCAAGTTAACATGATTTGAAGTTAAGTAAGTGTGTCAAATTAGACATTGTTAGTTGTAAGTTGTAACTAACACTTTAAACTTTTATATTAAAACTAACTATATGTATAATATGACATAATTAATGCAAAATTTATATCTTATTTGATAATTAAAATAAAATTAAAATTTAATATGATGTTTTAAAATTTTTTTTGTTTTTTTTTCTTGGTTTAGATAACAGTTTTCTAAATTAAAACTATAGGTTTTGTTTTATAATTAGTGAGGGGTTTTTAGATGCAAACAAAAATTGGAATCACCACAACTAAATGCAAAAGACACTGGCGGACCCAAATAGAAGCATATGGGATTATTTAAGAAAACAATGTAAATTTATTGATTTTATAGTGAATTCATTGGATTAAATTCACAAAAAAATAAGTATATTTTATGAGCTTTATTATATTGAATCTACAAACTTAATTTTTGTTATTTTTTTCTCTAGCGTTTAGATGACTCAAACTAAAAAAAAAATATTATTTAATTATGTTTTGACTCTAGTAAAACGATATAGGATTTTTTATAAAAGGAATGACTTAAAATTAGAGAAAAAACCAATAAACCAAAAGAAAACAGTATATAGTATTTCTACATTAATATGAACCCATATTTATACGAGGTTGCAATAAGTTTTTAAGCTCAAATTTTTGTTATCTAAAATCTGATGGAAAATAAAGATAAATTAAGAGAAAAAGAAAAATAAATCAAGATTGATTGGTGAAGACGACTAACAATTGCAAAGAAAGGGTGAGATAATGTAAGTTAGGTTTAATTTGGTGTCTCTTCTCAAAGATAAAAGATATAGGATGTTCGGATTTGAATATGGTTTTGATATGCTTTTGTAGTATGATATTTTTGCTTTACTCACTTATACCACCAGTGATCACTATGGCACTTGTCAAATTTTCAAATCAATAAGAAAAATGGGTGTAGTCTAAAATAGAAAAATACTAAAAATGCGTGCAAGTCCCAAAATTTTGTCGTCTGAGTTTCTCACATGCTCGGTTTTACTGGTTTAGTTCCACACATTTAAAAATATTTGACTCATGCTTAATTTTGCAGCAAAGCACAGGAGAGTGCAAGTGGCAAGTATATATTCATTTATTTTTTATTTATACATTTATTAATATAATATTAAAGGATTGGGAGTATAGTGAGTTCAGGTTGGAGCTGTTTCTCCTCAAATCTCGACGTAAAACAATGGACTGGTTTCTGGTTTTGTATTTTCATTAATATAATCAAATCTTGTATTTACCTAACCTGGTATTTCTATTAATAGCCTTTCACATTTTCATGTTATTTCCAATTTAGTGCAAAGCCAAGAATCCAAACCCTAGTTCTTACATCAACCCACTTAGTTTTTTTTCTAGGGTTTCATTATTATTTGAAAAACATAAATGAATTTTCAGAAGACAAGGGAAGAAGAGTATTGCTTTATGAGTTTGGTTTTAGTTTTATTGAAGAGACCAGTTTCATGGCTCTCTCTTCTTGCTCCTCCACTTTTATACATCCTTGGTCTTAGCTTTTTGCATGTCCTCCTTACTTCTGTTGCTTTGTTCTTCTCCTTCTTCTTCTTCCCAAAGTCAATCTTATCATCAAAACAAGAAGCTCAAGATCGAGACTATGTTGCTACAGATACTATCACTGGTCCATTACAAGACACCCTCAAAATGACTGCCATTGAAGAGGATGAAGATGATGACATACCTGATGATGAGAGCCTCATTGAGCTGTCTTTACCAAGTGGTCACTACATTGGTCATCACTACACTAGTAACAAGAACCATCTTTATCTCCACAACAAGGTTCAAGATTTAAGACTCTTTGATATATTCAATGAGTTAAATGAAGAAGATAATCTTATTGAAATCGATATATCAATCGGATCCATTAAGTATTCGAGGTTTGAGATTAAAGCATGAAGTATTTATTTATAAATTTAAATTCAATGTTTTATATATCTTTTTTGTCCCTATGTAGGGATTTCGTATAATAATTATATGAATAAAACTGGGAATGTAAATTAGTTTTAGAAGTTTTTGCACTTCATTGTGCTTCTCTGTTTCGAATTGTGTTAAATTCTTATAATTTTAAGATATTGTTGTATTATTTTTATTTATTTTGTATCCTCCCTCTTATTTATAAATCAGAATTCGATATCTCTTCATTTTGAAAAGTGAAAACGTGGTAATTTTAACAAGGTTATGCTAGTAACTCTATAATTTATTTTATTGGGATGTAAACCAACTTTCTACATTTAAACTCTGAAGATTAAAAAGTAATCATCTATAATATAAGTCAAATTAATTACTAATTAATATTAACATTCTGGAAACGTGTTAATATTCTAGTTAATATAAATGACGTGCGTATAAATTAAAAGTTGGCTTGAAAGTTCATAAATTTGTAGTTCCAAATGTTATTAAACACTTTATAAATTTGGTTTAATAGTTGATAACGACTATGTTTGTAAAAAATTTATGTTATGTTGATAATGTTAATGTTATATTAACAAGTTGTTTCGAGATAATCAAACAAGTCTAACTATAATGCTTTCTAATTTATTATTATTTTTTAAAATATATCTTTAATAATAAATTTTTAAATTATTTATATTTAAAGTTAATTTATTTTAAAATTTAAAATCTGTCTATCTGACGGGTACTAAACTAGTATTTACTAAAATTTGTTAGTTCATTGTCCATATTAGAATGACTGATTGACAAAAAAAAATAATATATGAATTTAGGCTACAACAAATAACCAATTATAAAATTGAACATATATTAGTATATAAAATTATACGAACGAAATAATATTCTGATTTAGTTCATATCATAATATTTGAATGTGTAAATTTTGATTTTCGTATTATATAATAAAAATTTTGGACAAGGTACAGTTCGAATAAAATGTAGCACAAAAGACTTTAAAGGACAAATGTCTTTTTTTTTTTTTTTTTTTTNATTATACAAAACTCACCAATTACTTTGCTAACTGTATTATGCATATAGCAATTTATTATGGGATACAAATTTATTAGTTATACTGTGAGTTAATATATCATTCAATACTCTCATGTAGTGAATAGATATGTACAAGAGATGATTCTCTCTTTGTAAGTTGAATGAGGATTTTGTAACTTTTAATGTTTGGTTTCTTTGAATTCACAACAAATATTCTCACCAGAATAATTAGAATAATGAATTAATTTGTTTGCTTCGAATGAAACTTTCTCCTGGTTGAATGGTTGGTTTACATATTCCGCAATCGGCATCCACTGAAAAACACTTACACAACAAAAGAAGTTTATATAACTAAAAACCCTTCTTGGTTCATGTTCATCACAAGTTAGATTATAATAGATTAGTTTACCTTACCATCTAAGATCTCTGAGTCTTGTTTCTTGATTTCAAAAGTGTTTGGTTCCAACTCACAAAGGAAATAAACTCGTTTTTCTTTCAAAGAACGATTGGTGGCTTTCCCTGAAAGTAAAAAAATATTAAACAGTTGAGGAAGGTACATACCTAATAAAAATGAGATGAAGGATATTGTTGTTACCTGAAAGCTAAAACTTCTACAAATTGTGTCAAAATCTGAAGCCAAGGACCAGAAGCAAAACATGAATTTTAGACTCCAATGTCAATATAGAAAACCTGCTAAACTATAAATGTTTTGAAGCTAAAAATACACACACCAGTTTCTTCTTCAACTTCCCTAACAGCTCCTGCGCATATACCTTCACCCTATGGATTTGAAAATTTCAGTTAGCTTAGGTATGATATCACAGTTGATATTGATCAATTTGTGACCACATCTAAGTTCAAACTCAAATTTAAATGACAATGAGTGAATTAACTAATATTTTTAATGCTGATGTGGGACATTATTCCCTACATCCTTTCGAAATGATGATTTTTCTAGTTATAAATCTCGATATTTTTGGACATGGATCAGCAAACCAAATTTGGATCAGATGGGATAATGTGTGCATTGGGCTTTGATACCATGTTATATAGACTTCCAACTCAAAACAATTTTACAATGAGTAGATTAACTCATTTTATATATTAGGTAAAAATCTTGTCCAACATCCGATGTGAGTCATTATTCACAATACAATACTCTATTAATACAGATCATACTTACATATAAGTTGCAACAAAAATCAGACTACATAACCACAAAAATAAGCCAAAAATAGCAAACTTACTTCATTAATAATCCAAGTAGGTAGCTTCCACACTCCAGTACCTCGAAAAAGCCCAGTTGTCTCTTGAACAACAAGCACCTACAAATGAAAGACTCCAAGTTTCTTCATGGACGAAATATTATATCTAATATTCCCTCTGGTTATAGAATATTGTCATCCTGACATTCTTCACATAGATTAAGAAATAAAATTAAATTTCTGTTTTACCCTTTTATAGCTTTTGGGAAATTGTTATAGTTTTAATTTTTCTTTCTTAAATCAGCATCTAGTTGACGTTAGAAAATGTATTTTTTCTAAAAAATACGTTGATATTATAAAATGACAATCTTTTAGTTAAAAAAAAAGATCTAGGCTGCCATTCTTTTGGAAACGGAAAAAATACCAAATAATTGTTGCAGTTTGAGTTTGGATTGAGAGTCAAAGTGTTACCTCTCGGCTCTTGTTTAGGACAAAAGCACCGATCCCAACACGATGAGAAGCATTTGCAGGTATATTGTTAGGTATATTAGAGATCCAAGATACAAGCATCACATAATCATTCTCGGCATGGTGGTATGTAAACCCTTCCTAAATGATCAAAAATAGAATTAGAAGCTGAACAAAAAGATCAAATCAAACACAACATAAAATCTTACCTTAATTGCAATGTCAACAAGATTTGAAAGCTTTACAGGCAGCTTTATCCAAATTCCTTTCTTTCCCTGCAAAACATAAACTCTCATTGGAGATTCAAAGAACACCATATTAAAGAAACATTTGAAAGGATTGTATCGGAAGTGGTTTGTTAATACCTGATCCTTCCATGTCTTAAGTGAGTCACTCAGCGTCTTAGCAAAAGTTTCAGTATCCAATATTGGTTCACTCAAGTTCACCACAACACCATTGTATCTGTCTTCTTATCCACTAAGTAAATGGGTATGTTGACTGTCCATGCTGTAATTTTCAAGTAAACTATTAATGTATGTATTGTACAAATTTTTGTATAGTCTTGCATCTAATATTGTACAGATAATGCGAGCAATTATTGTGTAAACGAGTCTGTACATTTTGGTTAAGGCTTTGGTTTTGGCCAAAGTCAGTTTGTATATAAATCACTAATTGTATTCATCCTAACAAATATGGATGTGGTGGTGGGTATTTTATCCCACCCCGATCCGAACCTGTTTTGAATCCGGTTTTTTTAAACCAGTTATTAAAACTACCCGTATAACCCAAAGATCGAATTGTGTAGTCTGCTAAGAGGTTGTAAATTTCAGGTTTATCTACGGATATCCGCAATCTTGGTTTTAAAAGGCGCGCCTGAGGCACGTCTAAACGCAAGACGCACTAGGGCGAGGGAGGTAGCGCCTTATAAGAGTGGAGCGAAGCTCTATCTGGAAGGCGTGCGCCTTAGTGCATGAAGCAAGAGGCGAGTGACGCACCGGAGGCGCGCCTTGAAGAGAAAGGTAAGTTTCTTGTCGAACTTCTAACTCTTCACTGGTCTCTACATCATCATCAATGAGAAACTGAGATTGAGATGTGCCAAGTCCAAAACAGAATCGAAGAAAGAAGAAACTGAGTTGAAAGGAGAAGAAAAGTTAAAAAATTTGTCATCAGCGAAGAAAGAAGAAGAAGACTCTGAGTATGTGAGAGAGAGAGAGAGCAGAGGAAGAAGAAGTGTGAGGGAGACTGAGAATAGATAAAGAGTGTGAGACAGAGACTTATTTCTAGTGCCCTGTCTTATTTCTATTTTTATTATTCCTCTGATTTCTCCCTCTGTCACGTAAATGATAAATCTCTCTGTTTTTTAGAAAATGTGGCAAGATATGCGTACGTGAATGACCCTATTTCTAAAGTGTGGACACGACTACACATCGATCCTATTTCACATACATAAATATCTATAAAACACAATGTTTTGTTTTTGTCGCCTTAAACCTCGAAGGTGACTGGGGCGATCGCCTAGTATTGATTCTCAAATCCGCAATATTATTTTTATTATTCTTAATGTTGTTTTTGTAAAACAAACCGACAAATTTTATATAGTCTTTATATATAATATATTTACATAAAAATTTATATATTAAATGTTATTGTATCATGTTTAAGTAAATATTAACATATTAAATATAAAAATATCAAATATATAATTTCTTATTTGAATATAAAAATATAAAAATAATAATAGTATTACGTAATAAAATTATTTATAATAGAAACTAGGTTTTGTTTTGAGAAATATATAAAATATATCATAAAATAACATCATTCAATTATTTTTTCTAAACCAACGAATACCTTTAACCTGATCGGGTAAAGCCGAATGAAACCCATATTAAATAAAATATGCCCATTTTATGTCCATATTTGTTTTTGGAAAAGAAAACCTGCAACATGATTTTTATACGGGTTTCAGATACCCGTTGGGTTTTTATCGATTTTTTACATCCATGCTAACAAACTTTCTGTTGCATGTATTTGTCGGATTCTCACTGGGGGTTTCACCAATTTATTTCTTCAATCCTTCTTCGTATTTGTGATTGGTCACAATCCTTCTTTGTATTTGTGATTGATCACTCTTGGTCTCTGTCTCTTCAATTTCAACTCTACCTCGTTAGCTCTCTTCAATTTTGAGTTGTTGATAGTTCAGACTTTGCAGTCGGGTCTATGCAAATACCCTAATGCGTTGTAACACTTAGAGATCGAATCCACAGAGATCAACGGTTACACCACAAATTATAGAAATGTCAATCAAGCTAAGACAATAAAAATAAGAGTATGTTTTGCAATTGTAAATTAAATAAATAAACTGTGAATTAAAACGAATAAAAATCAATTAATTAAAGCGTTAGGTATTATGAATTCTCAGGAATTCAAGGATCAATTTCCAGACAATTATTCAGAAATTTATTAATTAGGTGCCATCTTGAACTTCAAACACAATTATAAATTTAATCCACTATCGTGGTATCAAATATCTTTATCTAACTACCTAACTGTCGTTACAATTGTTGATAAGCTTTTCTAGGGTTCAAGTTTGACTCGTTCACAGATCCTAATTACTCAACTTTCGCAGGTATTAGAAATCCGCTCATCTAAAGCCCTAATTCAGGTTAATCCTATAAACTTTTGGAAAATAGAATCAAAACCTTAGATAAAAGACTAGCAATTAAATCTAATCTAATTCAAAGCAGCAATAGATGAAGATCAATTGAAATAAATCCTATCTATGTCTAGATAATTGATTTGAATCCCTTTGAAATCCCTAACCTAACAGTATGACTACTCAATCATAGCAAGAGATGAACAAGCAATGAATGAAATAGAAATCATAATAAAACTGAATTAAAAGAGTAAAAGAGTTTAAGAAATCTTCTCTAGGATTTGAATCTCAAAAGATCCTATGTAGAAGAAAGCATAGCCTAAACAATGGATTAAAATCAGTATTTATAGAGTATAAACATGCCTAGGTCGAATCCTAAAAGAAACAGGAAGTTTTAGGGTAAATCTGCAATTTTCTTTTTTTTTTCTGTTATGTCCGCGGGTCAGGATCGTCCGGCCCATGTGAGATCGCCCGGGCCGAATGACATGTCTTCAGTAAAATAGGCATAACTTTTGATCCGTAGTGTAGAATGGTTCGAGACCGGTCCCAAATGAAAGATAACTCAAATATCTATGTTGTGTCTAAAATTAAGCTCAATCCGAATTCGGGAAGAAATTCAACGTATATAAAACTTCTGATGGTTCTGCATGATTTTGCAACTCTAAAACATTGTTTTCTCCCAAAACATTCCATTCTCTTCCAAAGCAACCTAAGATCTGTAAACACTCTAAAACACAAATAAAAGTCTCCAAAAGATAATAAAATCATAATAAATAAAATCCTAAAATGGTCAAATATGAGATATATCAACTTCCCCAGACTTGAATCCTTGCTTGTCCTCAAGTAAGAACTTACAAAAGAAAACAAGTAGATGAGAAGAGGTTTGAAATACCGGGAATTTATGCACTCCTTCAGATAACACCATGTTGAACTTCCAACCTTGCATAGCTTAGAACAGATAAAAAACAAGTCAGTACTACATGTACTTTACCATAAGCATAGCAACAATACCGTACTCTAGCTCCTGAACTCCTAAGGATAACTTAAAATCTCCATTGGCAACCCCTATCAATTATCTAGGTGTGTTCTCATCGAAGGAATATCGATCAAAGCTCAACAGATTCTTTATATCCCAAAAACTCAAAAAAGTCTCATGCAACCTCTCCTATTTTCTCTCCCCAGACTTATTCTTTTTTTTTTTTTTTTTTTTTTTTTTTT
>KE157665.1:0-19092 GCA_000411055.1 Leavenworthia alabamica
ATATATATATATATATATATATGTATATATATATATATATACATAAACTAGATTATAACCCTTTTCCCAAAACAAAAAATTAGTTAGTTTCATAGCAATTTCAATAACCATATTTTGAATGAATCATATAACCAAATCATTATTCAATCTTATGAATCAAATAAGAGATAAATCGACTAATAGTCACTGCAATCGAAAAAGGGTCATATCAAATAGAAAAAGAAAATAAATTATGAGAGATTTCAATTTGTGATTTGAACGAATTAGTTAAAATTGAAGATAATAGAGTGAGACAAAAAAGAATAGTTAAACTGAAAATAAAAAAGTAAAACAAAAAATAATAGAAAAAAAACAAATAGTAAAAATAAATATTAAATTAGATACAAAATCAATAAACTATCTAAGAAGAAGAAAATCAATGAGTTGTAGGAAAGAGGAAAAGAAGACATTATTTATAGATTAGTAAAAAAACCATTTTTTTAGATGTAGAAAATATTTTTTGAATGTAATATTGTTAAGATTTTTAGAATATTTGAAGTATATTCTAAAACAAATTTGAAGTATATTCTGCTTATTTTATTATCTGCAAATTTAAGATGTAATATGATTTATTTATTCTTCTAATAATGTTATTAATATATATAAAATATTATAATAATGTAGTGGCAATTTTTGTAATATTCCACATATATGTAAGGTTAATTATTAATAAATAATTCCTAAATAATATGTAGAAGATAACACAGAATAATTTTAATATAAATATATTTTTAATTTAATATTAAGTTAAAAAATATATAATTCATATATGTATTTGATATCATATATTTAGTTTTTATTAATAAATTAAATAAAATATTGTAAAATTCATAAAATACTATTATATTTGATGTCTTACTGATCATTTTATTCTTATGTGGAAATAAACGTTAAAATCAAATATATAACCAAATAAATGTCAAGAAAGACAAACAATTACAGTAAAAAGTGTGTAAAACAACAATAAATTAGGTTTCTTCTATTACAACATTGTGTATAAACTATTCAAAATTATAAACCCTGTTCCAGTTATGTCTGTGTCTTCTCAAGAAATTGAACAAAACTCTGTTGTTGCTACTATCATTCTCTAACAAATCGTAAACTTTTATAACATAACCAAACTCTCGTCCGAATAAATGACTTGCACATGCTGCTTTGTAACTCATCAACTCCAAATCTCCTGTTAATAGACTCTTTCTTATATCTGACTCCATCATCTCCGGGGAGAAATGACGGTGTAGCCACCACTTAGCTCTAATGATCCATGTTTTATTATTACAGAACATTCTTGGTGTCGGATTGTATCGAACCGAATATGTTTGTTGCTTATCTTGTCCATTTCCATTGATGCATACTGACATTCGATCTTCATCAAGATTCTCAAACAAGTGAAGGAAACAAGAAGCTAACTCTTTCCAGATTTCGGGTTCCGGAGATGAAGTTTCTACATGTAATGCTATCATTTCTATTAGCCTTTCTCTACTGTATCCTTCTGCAAGTAATTTAAAAGAAAAAACAACTCAGGAAGGATTCAAAGGTCTTAAAAGACTGACAGGTGTATGATGGATTGATCTTAAATACCTTCTATGCTCATTCCAATAAGCTTTTTCAGAGTAGTTACACAATTAGGATCAATCTTTAAGATATCTTCACAGCTTTTTGCGAGCATGTCGATATTACTGTGAAACTTCTCCATCATAGCTGCTTTAATCCTATAATTGAGTAAATAACAAAAATCCTACTTCATAAATTACTCTCTTAATCCATATTCTAACTTCATAGGCGGGTTCATAGAGACTGCGATAGAGATATTCTGTACCTGTAAAGTTTTATGTCATGTACTTTTTTGCACATCTCCTCGACTACTTTCATCGCTTCATCTACATGACCTCCAATTAACAGAAGCTAAGACAAGAGAATGAATCTATTCAGTATGAGACATGTGACTATATGAGCCACTTAAGCAAAACTGGTTATATAAGTTCTTACCTGTACAAGTGTATGTATTGCAGTTAAAGATACATGAGGCGGAGACTGAAGAGTAAGCCGCATATGCTTTACTGCTTCCTTAAAATAAGAATCATTAACAATCTTTCTGTAGCAATCAGGATCTTCTGGAGGTTTCAGAGGAAGCAACCATGGATCCATGTCCCCTATCATTTACAAGAAGCCATAAAATCAACAAAGAGGTTGTTGTTGGTTATTGGATGTTGTGAACAGAGAAGATTCTTAGTACTAACCAAGAATTTGAATAAGAGCAGGATCAAATGCAGCATCATCTTGTACAAAGGCTTCATTTTCTTCAGAGGTTGCATAGAGTCGTGGTGGATTGGTAAAATATTCAGTACTCTCCAATTTTACCTTCTTATCCATCCTAGTCCCTGAGTCACTGTTTGATGTATGAGAATTTTTCTTATAATTCATGACAGAAGTCTCTGAATCCTTTCTAGCAGAAACCTCTGAGTCTACAGAGTTAACTGACTCATCTCTGCCAGGAGACTCAACCCGATTACCAGATCCTGATTCCGACATATTGGAAACACTATTGAGGCTATCTGAATCTTTAGGCTGTAATTCCTTCAGGTATTTACAACACCACATCTTGTAGAAAGACATTCCTATGAACAGATTGGTCCGTGGAAGCATTCCAAAATCACGGTTTTGCATCAGGCTACCAAAAGAAGAATAGAAACCATCAAAATCAATTCAAGCAAAAACCATATCAGAGTACCCTCCCCAAGGTGGGATTGCACATTGGTGAATAAAGATTAACTATCTCGGAAACTATCAATATAAGCAATGACAAGAATACAAGATTAACTATCTCGGAAACTATCAATATACGCAATGACAAGAATACAAGGTTAACACATATGAATTGAGAAGTAGAATAAGTATCATAAGCAAGATATAGAAATCCTAATGTCCTCTACAAACTAGTTTTAAGAAGATATTAAATGTACCTGATTACAGCACTATAGGCCTCACCATTCATCTCATGCTCAATAAAATGACAAATTTGTTCATACCAAACCGAAAGCCTCTCCTGTACAAATGACCAAGTAACTCAGTCACATCCTCAGGTCTAAAAAGCAATAACTATCTATACACAATCAACTTAAACAATGAATAAAAATCAATAAAAAATACCTCTTTATGTTGTTTACCAATCTTTCCAATCCAAGTATCATATATTTTACCAATCTCATCAGCTTTGTTTTTCTTAGTTTCCAAATGGTTCACAATTTGTATTTGAGCCTGCAACAGATAGGAACAGTAAGTAACATACATCAAACAAACAAAAACAAGTCACTGTTACATATCTTTAGAGATAAAAGCAAAAAACCTCGTATTTGAGTCGATTCATCTTAGGACAAAGATCTTTAATTGTGCCTTGCATAAGAACACTAAGTACACCGCTTGCATCTCTCCAATTTCTCTGGTGAAGTAGCTCATTAATAATACTTGGTAATCTATTGAGATACTCACTTCGGCTTGCCTTTGGTCCCAGTCTTATTAGGTAAGATGGTTTTGTTCTACATAGAAGAGTTCTTTTGAACTTATGTTTATCTAAGCTAATAGAATCAATTTCCGAGCTTTTCAAGCGACGAGGCTTAGCTTTAATATCCTCAACCTTATCTGGATTCACTTCAACGGCCACCATTGCTTTATCCCTAAATCTCCGTACAGATTTTTATGAATATACAACGTAGAGCTTACGAATTCGGGGAAAATTGCTAAACCCAGAAAGAGAATGACGAGGAAGATACACAAAAATGAAGCTTTTTAAGGCGATATTAAGTTTTTGGAAAAAACGACGAGTGCTTCCAAAACCCTAATAGCTTCCGTAGAAACAGAAGAGTCGTGGGAGATCGAAGGAGAAGTTACGTTACAATCGAGATATATTTATACTTCTGAGATTTCGATCTTTTTTTTTTTTAAGTTAGGCCCAATATAAAAACAGGCCCATTTATCTTATATCATACAAAATAACCCAACCAAGAAGAATAAAAAAATGAAATGCTGAACAATTCATTGTAGAATTTGATGAAAGCCATCATGACTAGTATGCAAAACTAAATACTTTTTTATTTTCTACTCTTTGAACTGGACAAAATTTTAATTATTTAAAATTCTGTAGTGTCAACAAAAAAAAAACAGTTAATAAAATCCAAGTTGATAAAAAAAATTAAAAAAATTGTTTTTTATTCCCTAAAAATCTGTAATACATGATAAAATAGGTCAACTGGGAAAAGGTCCAATAGTTTATGGAATATAATATGTAAATAAAAGGAAAAGCAAGGGTAAAATGGGAAAAACAAACTCAACTGCTCTCTTCATCTTCCTTAGCAAAGCAAGGGTAAAATGGGAAAAAGCAAACTCCACTGCTCTCTTCAGCTTCCTTAACAAACTGCTCTACACGATTGATACACACATACATTTCTTATCTGTCAATAATCTCCAAACTATATATATGTATATGTGTATATTCTCATTCGCGATCTCTACTGATTGATTGATTCAACTAGCTTTTTTTCTTCTTCTTACAAAATCAATCATGAGATTCAGATCTCTGATCTCTTTCCTTTTACTAGTCTTCTTCATTTCATCATCTTACGCTCGATTCGTTTCCGTACAACAATCATCTTCAATCTCCGATGGAATCAGCTGTGATCGTAATCTCAGCAGCACCCGATCGATAATAAAAACAGTTGTTAGAGAAGAAAAAGAAGAAGCATGTGAACAGACGTATGGGTTTATGCCATGTACGAAGACGGCGCTGGGAAACGTGTTTTTGATATTGGTATATGGATTTTTTATGTATACAGCAGCAACATATTTATCAGATGGAAGTGAGCTACTTTTAGAGATACTAGGACCTGGTATTGTTGGTGGTTTGTTTCTTCCTATGCTTGGTGCTCTTCCTGATGCTATGCTCATTTTGGGTATGTCTAATTTTTTAGCTTTTTTTTAAATTCAAATTTTGAGATTAAAAAGAGGAATATTTGTTATGTATTTGATGTTTCTTTGAGTTTAAGGATTGGGTAATCGGGTAGGCGGTTGGGTTCGGGTAAAACATGTTTGGATTTGGATATTTTGGTTTATGGATCTAATATCTGGGTTGGGTTCGGAATTGGGTAAATCCCATGGATCTTGTATATCTAGTCCGGGCGTCCAGCTATAATCGGTGTAATTGGTTCAGTTTCCTTGAAATTTCGGTTTATTCGAATTCTATATTTTTTATCGAATTAAGCTGAAAAATAATTTTGGTTTAATTTGTTCGGTACAAAATTTATTCAATTCGGTTTAATGTTTTAAAATCAATTCTTAAGTTAATCCGATTAACTGAATTTAAAACCGATTAAATATAATTCGGTGTTACAAAACCGATTATACATTACCAAAAAGTAAAATAATAGGCCTATTGGGCCACTTACAATTGTATGTCTAGTGTCTAATATCCAATAAAATATTTTTTTTGGATTCGGGTTAGGATATCCAAATATTGAAGAAAAAAATAGTTAAATTTCAATAATTTTGGTTAAATTTTTATAAATATAAATAAAAATCTTAGAATATTTTACTTTCAGTAAGTATTTTCGGATTCGGGTTTAGAAGTTTAATATTTTGGATATGAAAAAGACTCGTTTGGGTTTGGGTATATTAGCTTTTCAGTTTAAGAGTCTAACAGCGAATGAAATAATTTTTCGGATTTGAGTTTTACATTTGGATAACATTTTATGGGTCGGGTCAGGTGCTTCGGGTAAATTTTTTTTGCCCAAAGCTAAAATATTAACACAAGTCTTTTGCTTTTTTAGTGTCTGGGCTTTCTGGAGATGCAGAAACTGCTCAAAGCCAAGTTGGTGTAGGCATGGGTTTACTCGCTGGTTCTACAGTTATGCTTCTCACTGTAATCTGGGGAACTTGCACTGTTGTTGGCAAATGTGATCTTCGAGATACAATTGCTATTAACAACCAAGACACTAAAGGCTTCCATCTAAATGGTAACAAGAACATATCTTTTTTACTTTCAAGATTCTTCGTTTTTAACTTTAATCATCTTATGTGTCTGTAGAGTCTGGTGTAACTGTTGATGTTTGGACTAGCTATGCTGCAAGAATCATGGCTATATCAGTTATTCCATTCATCATTGTTCAGCTTCCTCAAATGTTAGGTTCAACATCTGGAAGACACTTGTCTGTGTTTGTTGCTCTTGTTGTCTCAGTTCTTATGTTGATCTCTTACTGTGTATATCAGGTTAACATCAAAATTCTCAGATTTGAAGTTCCATAGTTATGTATCTTGTTTGTGAGATTGTTCTTGTATGATTATATCTTAGGTCTTCCAACCGATTCTCCAAACTAGACGGCTTGCTTTTGCAAAGCACAAACATGTTATTTCAGGAATCTTAAGACACTTGAAACAACATGCTTTAGGAAGGCTTCTTAATGATGAAGGTGAGCCTGATGAACATGTCATTCGAAAGTAAGCCACTGATTCCTTTAGTCACTTCATCAAGTTCTTTTAGGTACTTCACTCGGTATCGCATTGTGCTTAAGTTTTAATTGTTTATTAGGTTGTTTGAGACAATTGACACAAACAAGGATGGACGTTTATCAGCTCAAGAGCTTAAGGCACTTATCATTGGGATCAGTTTTGAGGATATAGATTTTGACAATGATGAAGCTGTAGGAAGAGTTCTTCAAGATTTTGATAAGACTATTGATCAAGAAGTTGATGAAGAAGAGTTTGTCCGTGGAATTAAACATTGGCTCATCCAAGCAATGAGAGCTTCTGGTACAGTTGGTCCTGATGCTGGTTCTCGAACAATGAAGTTCATTGACATTTTCCATGTGGTAAAGACTAAAGAGACTGTTGAAACCTTATTTGAACACACTCTGATCACAAAACCTTATTAATCTCTCTTTTGTTTCCAGCAAACAAAGAGAGAGCATGCTTTGTTGGGAGATAACGAACATGGTGGGAACGCTGAGGAAGGTGATGAGGTTACAGATCCAAGATGGATCATTTTTAAAGCATCTTTATTGCTACTCTTGGGAGCTTCCGTTGCAGCTGCATTTGCTGATCCTTTAGTTGATACTGTTAACAACTTCTCAGCAGCTACAGGGATCCCATCTTTCTTCATTTCCTTTATTGCTTTACCTTTAGCTACTAATTCAAGTGAAGCTGTCTCTGCTATCATCTTTGCTTCTCGCAAAAAGATGACAACCGCTTCATTAACTTTCTCTGAGGTTTGTTACCACAAATCCTAGTTTTGTTTCTTTATCATTTTTTACCTTTAACTTATTTTTTGGTGTTTGTTTTCAGCTATGTGGTGGAGTGACAATGAATAACATTCTTTGTCTGTCAGTGTTCTTAGCTATTGTTTACCTTAGAGGACTAACATGGAACTTTTCATCAGAAGTGTTAGTGATTCTCATTGTTTGTCTTGTCATGAGTGGTTTTGCTAGTTTCCGTACAACTTATCCTCTTTGGACATGTTTCATAGCTTACTTGCTTTACCCATTCTCATTGGGTCTGGTTTATATTCTTGATTACTGGTTCGGCTGGTCATAGTGATCTCTTCTTCAATGGGTTTGTTCATATGAGTGAGTGAGTGAGTATTTTCTCGCATGTTTTGTTTCTTGTTGTGTGTTTGGTTTTGCTGCTTCTCTATAATTTCTGAGATAACATTATCATTCTTGTTTCTTTTGTATAATGTAATCTTCTCCTACACCTTTATAAACTGAGTTTATTTTTGTAAACTGCATATGAAGATCACCTTGGTCTCTGTAATTTACTCACAAATACAGATAAAACGTATTGTAACAAAGAGGTAGTAGTATAACGAAGAACCAACCTGACTTATGATCTCTTGTTCATGAAAAAGAAAAAAAAAAGAATCATAACTATGACATGTTCCAGTTTCTCTCTGTTTGGGGATGAACCATACTAATGGAGGCACAAACCTGGATTTTATTGATGCAACTCTAACCGGAAAATTGGAAAAAGATCTGGTTTAAATCATTGGTTGGCAAACTTAACTCCCTTCTCGATGGAGGATTTGAGTTCTGGTTTCAAAGCTTCCAAGCCTTCTTTCTCAAAGTCTGAGAGTGGCCCCAAGTCAAGAACCTCCTCTACACCGTTCTTCCCCAGCCTCACCTGTATCATAATCAAACCATCGCATTCGTCAACTGAATTATAAGACCATAGGATGCATATCATGTGTTTTGATTGATTCTATGTTTTGAGGATCACCTTTGAGGCAAAGAAAGGAAGCTCAGTGATTGTGGATTGCACATATGAGCATTCAACTACATCTGGAACACCGTTAAGTCCTTTCAAGCATGCATCAGCAAACAGTGCTCCAGCATAGCTGTGACAATGATCAAATATTCATAAGTTAAAGTGAGAACAATTATAAAAATACCATCATAATACTTACGCCATTGACAATGTAGCTGAACCTTTTCCTGCTTTTGCCTCCACGACTTCTGTACCTCCATCTTGGGTACGCTTTGTGAGAGCAGTAAGTACATCACCTGATAAGTTGGCTTGAGGAGTAGCCTACATATTTACAAACAGAGACTTGAGTCAAACAAATCTAAAGAACAGTGATAAGAAATAAGACGTTCAACAACAGTCTGAGTAGAGAGGAAGCAAGAGGTAACCTGAGAGAAGAGAGGGAGAATTGTGACTCCAGCATGACCACCAATCACAGGAACGTTAACTTCTGTAGACATAACAGGCATTCAAATTAATAACTTTGGACAAGACAACATCCTTGAACACAACTAAGAGTAGCACATTTCAAAGCAAAACTTAAGAATACAAGAGAGGAAAAGGCATGTACACAAACCTGCAACAGGGACATTAGCCTTTCCAGCGTAAAAAGTCTTGGCTCTAACAACGTCAAGAGTGGTTACACCAAACAATTTCTTCTCATCGTACATACCAGCCTTCTTAAAGATCTCTGCTGCAATTGGAACAGTCGAGTTCACAGGGTTGCTGATCATATTAATAAGTGCCTGTTTCAACAAAACAAAAGGGTAAACAAACACCAAAAAGGTCAAAGAAACCCAATTTTAATCAAAAAGAATCAACAATTAGTGTAGAAGCATTGCAAAACCAACGATCTTGGTAATACTGATTGTAAAAATGGCATGTGATTCCAATAGAAAATATCAACACTTACATGTGGACAGTACTTGGCGATGGCAGAGCAAAGGTTCTTAACAATTCCAGCATTAATGTTGAAAAGATCATCACGGGTCATACCAGGCTTCCTAGGTACACCAGCTGGAATTATAACGAGATCAGCTCCTTCCAGAGCTTTGGCCAAGTTATCATCACCCATGTATCCAGCTACCTATGAATCGCTCACGAATGAATAAACCTTATCAGTAAGAAGTAGTTGACGCAAAATCTGAAAAAGGAAGAAAACGTAGTGAATACCTCAGATCTAGTGTTGATGTGACCAACATCAGCAGCAACTCCAGGAGTGTTAGCAATATCGTAGAGGGAGAGAGAAGAAACGAGAGGATTAAGCTTCATGAGGAGAGCAAGAGGCTGACCAATTCCACCGGCTGCACCAAGGATGGCGACTTTCCGTTCGGGGACGGATCCGGAAGAGAAGCTACNAGAAATATTCTAAGGGCTTCTCGAGAAGAATCTGGAGGGAAGGAAGGAGAAGAAACAAATCTCCGAGGTTATGTGGTGAAGCACTGAGAATAGTCTCGGAGGTCTATCACCTCTTACTTTTAATGCTTTCAGGTCTTTTTAGGATTTTATTTTATTTTTGGAAATATATATATACATTTTGTAATTTTTATTTTTCTGGATACATATGATTTATTTCCAGTTTAATCAGATTTTTTTGTCTCAACCAATGATTTAATGATAATCCAGTGTACAACAAAATAAACCTATACGATGACAAGGTAGATATTATGCCATGGCAAAAATTTTATTACTAACATAAAAAATGTTTACTTGTGTATGGCTATATTTTTCTTTTGATTAATATGTTTATATTATGTGAATATGATAAGACACACAAAAAGATTAGACGATATTACATATCTACTGTTACATACTGTAAAGAGTCGTCGTCGACCTCACACCTGCCCACAGTCATATTGCCGCACCGCCTTGGTCAGGGCCGCGCCGGCAAATCGACCAAATGAAAATGACAAAAAAACGTAAACAAAAAGAGTTGTCATAAGTTAGTTTTTGAAGAAATTAATGATTCCTAAAAATGACACGCGGACTAATCAGTTGGTGGACAAGAAGCGAGGTTAGAGAATATTTAAAAGTTACTACTCGAGTAACCCAAGGACCAGAGAATATTTAATCGACATTTCGTAAATGTCTAATATCACAAGCCATGGTACTATAGTAACCAAAAGTCTAAAATCTCTGACACACAAAAAAAAACCTAAAAAAGATTCTGCAAAATAACTCTCTTCACTTGGTAATATACACCACATAATCACATAGATTTGTTACTATATAAACAGTGTTTTTGTCAAAAACTGGCAACATCACATCAGATAACAAGAAACATACTTCTTCAACACAATAATCTTCAAAGAACACATCTACTATGTCTGTTTTCTGACATTAATAGACAATAGAGCTTCCAAAAGTTGGAAAGGCCATACAATTTGCTCAGTTCATATCAATCTGTTAAAACACATGTTCAGCACCTTTAACCTACCGATCAACCAATCAAAAATGATTCACAAAGCAAATCTTCTAGTGCCACTTTATTTATGGCAAGTAAAGAATTCTGTAGGTGCGTGAACACAACACAAATGTCTTCAAAGATAACAAGACAAGTTACTATGTTGTAGCAAAGATTCACAAGACTAATAGAAAATTAAGCAATAGACAAAGTATAAGGAACAATACACCAATATTATTGAAAAGTTACTACTCTGACAAACAAAACCAGTCTACGGAAACAAAATACAGATAATTTCCTAGTCTAATCAGTCATAGAAGCAAACTATGCATTTCAGAGGCCAAGGCACACTCAGATCAAAGCAGTAATACATTCATCAATCCATAGATTTTAAAGAGGCTGCAATCAGGTTATCACCATTAACCACAAAAAGCATCTTCACCCTGTCAAAAACCTGAGTCAGACATCCATTCACAACTCCATTTGGCCATTAGCATTAACAAACAAGTCACTTCAGAAAAAAATACTACATTTAAAGCAGAAAACAAGAACTCCTCAAGCCAATGGCAAATTTGGTGCACCCAAGTATATTATGAAGGTAATTGAAAAGCAAATATGAGAGAAGATATAATCAAATCATGATGATGCTTCCAAACAGACCTAACCCTTTTGATATTTTTATAAATGAAAACCAAAAAAGAAAAATTTACTAGTGTTTACCCAGCTATTTACCAGAAAAGGGACCAAGATGCGATTTTTCTGGCTATCCTGTGAGTAAAAATGTAAATACATGAATCCATGCTAGGAAAATGGAGATACTCACTCACTCAGGCATCGCATCAAGTAGCGAATATGACGCAAATAGGTTAAAGCAAACACAGCAAAAGGAAAAGCAAGAGAATTTCTACAAAACAAAACTAGGCACAGTAACAGGCAATCAACCTATGCAAAAACAAGTGAAAATATGTCAAAATGCAAAGACCATTGCTCATGGAGCAAAAGGGAAGAAACTCTAACACTAGCAACATAAAGCAAAAAGAATAATTTAACAGAAGAATCATCTCACCGTTCAGTAATTTGGTGGAACATTGGGATACATTGATCCAAGAGGAACTCTGGGCACCGGAGAGGAACCAACAGGCTGATGATGCTGTCCAGGATATGCTGAAGCTGATGAATGTCCATAGTGCCCACTCTCTTGATAACCACCACCAGACATCGAACTTGGTGGCATTCTATATGGACCACTTCCAGCACCAGGCCCACCATAACCACCACCAGCACCACCCATGGATCCCGCACCTAGACTACCATAACCCCCAGATCCTGCACCACCATATCCACTGTAATGACCACCATAAGCACCTCCATATCCACCTGCTCCAGCAGCACCCATTGAAGATGGTGTGGAACTCATGTGATGCGGTGCTGGTACTCCTGAGTACCCACTGTAACCGCCCATCCCACCAGGTCCACCACCAGGTGCACCATAAGGTCCAGAAGGAGGAACTATACCCATTCCATCACCATGAACATGTCCAACACCAGCATCTTGACCTGGTGGCTTTCCTTTCTTACCGTCAATAGCCAACTTACAATGCAAATTCTTTCCATCAACCACCTTTATAGGGTCAGCAAGTGCAGCCTGAGCACCTTCAGCAGTCTTATAAACAAACAACGCAAAGCCCCTTGATTTACCAGTAACTTTATCAAACCCTAAAGGACCTTCCTCAATATCTCCATAAGCCAAAAACAGATTCAATAACCTATCGGCTGGCATATCAAAGGGAACATTCGCCACATATATCTTCCTCATCGATAAATCCGCAACATGTGAGTTAGCCGTACCTTGATTCCCAGCAGCCGCGAGCTGGGTGACAGTAACGCGCCCATCAATCTTCTTAGATGGTTCTTTCAAAGCAAGCAGAGCTCCATCAACATGTTTAAAAGTAACGAAACCATACCCTTTGGATTTTGCAGTTACCTTATCAAGAATGACAATAGCTTCTTCTAGATCTCCGTAACTAGAGAAAAGCGAACGAAGACCTTCCGTCGTTGTCTCCGCCGCAAGACCACGGATGAACAGCTTCCTTTGAGAGATATCGGAATCAGCGGTTGATCGTACATAGTCTAGAACATCTGGATGCCGTACGATAGCTTCTTGTAAGATATCGAGAAGCTGATCAATAGAGAATCGTTCGATAATCTTCCTCGCGTCTTGTGGCATCAACCGAGACGAAACCGGACCTATGAGTCCATCGTTTAGCATCGCGATTCCATTCTCATCGAGCTTTCGCTTTTTCATCATATCCATGACTGAAAATTTCTCTGTAGAAACGTATAAAATCCTTAACCCTATGAAAGCGGAACACCAATCTAAGGGTTACAAAAAAAACAAAGAGGTCGGGGACATAAATAAGAGGAAGAGCCCAAACTGGGCTTAAAAGGCCCAGTAAAATTGCAATTTAAGATATGAATAAAACTAGGCCCATATATTTCCCATTATTGTTTCTTTAAACACCTTATGACCTTATCTGTTTCTCCGGCTCTATCTCTGTGCACTCTTCCTCACGGCTCTAGCCGGAAAGGTACCTCAGGAAGGTGAGCACTTTCTTAGTTTCTTATATTATAAAATTCGTATCAAAAGAAGAAAGGCAAAAATCGAAACTTTCTGATAAAAACAGAGTAACCTCCTTTATTTATAAGACATTATTAAGCATGCATCACACTCAGTACAACGCTCATCACAACAAAGTTTCACTCATCGATAGTTTGATACTAAAGTATTTATCTCATAAGTCACTCTTACATAAGATACTCTCCGAGTTTACACAAGTGTTGCCTTTGCCAGCTGAAGTCCTTTCTCGCGCCCATAAAACTTCTCTACAATTGCGAGCCCAAACTCCAATGAGGTTCCTGGACCCCTGCTTGTTATGAGATTGCCGTCTACCAAGACTCTATGCTCGATGTGACTCTGGTCTGACAGTTTGCTGCACATTGCTGGAAACGCAGTCGCCTTCTTACCCTATACAAACATCCACAAACTTGTGACGTTTCCCTTAGTTTTATGAGTCAAAATAACGGATTTGATTATCAAATATTTCATGATCCTATGCATTGGCATCTCAACAATGTGTATGCTATTGCAATTTCTCTCGGTTTGTTTTTGTTCATACCTTGAGTAAACCATGTGGCTCAAAGACCAGAGCAGGAGAGGCACATATTGCTCCATATGGTTTGTTTGATTCAGCTTGCTTCTTCAACATATTAACTAGCTTTTCCGAACTTGCAAATGCTTCAGCACCACCAAGACCACCCTATGAATTTAAAAAAAGTTTACCATGTTGGTTGTCAATTAATCCAGCTTGCTTGACATTATTCTTTCGTAATTTGAAATAATAAGCACTCACAGGTAACACAATCAGATCATATGAATTCTTTTCAGCCTCATCGAGAAGCATATCCGCTACTAACTTGACTTTACGAGATGCTACCACTTCCAAACTGTTACCAAGCGCAGCAACTACGACATTTGCTTTTGCCCGCCTCAGGATATCAATGATAGCTACAGCTTCCATTTCCTCCGAGCCATTCGCAATAGGTACAAGAATCTGAAAAGGGAAACCATTAACTCTTAGCGTAGAGACGAATATTGATTAAGACAGACACATGAATGCATCACAGCAACTATAAGCAGTTTTGCCAGTAAAACTGTATTTTTTTTTCATTTTGATAAAACCACCTGAAGCAGCTTCTGCAGCCAAACTCTCTCTCACATTACAAATCTAATTAACCATCAAATAGAAATCATCTGCAAATCTTAGAGTATAAACCCCAGTGGATGTGCAAGTGATAGTTACCTGTGGGGTACCATCGAATGACCACTTGATTTGGTTAAGCTCGGTAATAGTATACTCTTCACCAGCGTTAGGACGCATCACCTGATGCCGATAGGGAAAAAATGAAAGTCAAAGACGATATCACAAAATAAACACTATGCCACCAAAAAATAGTTGTTTCCTTGTGGAAAATATGGAGATTCTTGTATTCTATAGCTTTCAATTGCCAGTAACCTCTCAAAAACAGTCGACGAGCACTCAACTCAGGGGAACTAATGGGGCTCCTAATATTAGTAAAATGTCTTTACAAGAGCATCAAAATAAAAACTGCTACATACCAAGGGGGCAGAGACTTCAGCAGCTTTATCTTTCCCAAAGAGTTGCTCCACAAGCGTGACAGAGAATTCCATGGTGGTACCAGGTCCTCTACTAGTCACTATCTTCCCATCTATTTCCACTCTTGACTCAACAGCCGTTGCACAAGTTGCTAAGTTCTCCATAAAAACTGGGTAACATGTTGCCTACAAGAACCATTTGTGATTCATCCACCAATCAAAAACTCAAAAAAGAAAGAAAATTTCTTGAATACTGATCACTGCATACATACTTTTTTACCCTCAAGTAGACCCCAGCTACTAAATGCTAACGCCGGGGAACAACAGATAGCAGCGTTAAGTCGTCCATCACTCTCTTGTTTCTTTACCATATTCTCTAATGGTTTACAGTTCTTAAGAGTCTCACCGCCGGGAAGTCCTCCCTTAACAAATCACATCATCATCATAAAAAAAACATTAGCTATCAAATTCTCTCAAGTATATATGAAATCCATACATCTAATCAAACTTAGGTAATCTGCAGATACACAACAATGATCTACAACAATGTATAAACTAGCGATATGATTCAACTGGTTACTAAATACTGCAATTATATGCGAGGCTAGATGGATTGGCGAAGAGATCAGAGAAGACGTACAGGAAGTATAATCAGGTCAAAAACGGAGTCGGTAATATCAGAGAGAAGAGTATCAGCGACCATCTTGATTCCATGGCATGCATCAATGCCAATCTGATTCTCGACGGACGCTACCGTTACATCTGCTCCTCCTCGCCGCAGCACATCGATCATTACCACAGCTTCAAATGGCTCAGTACCATGCGCAACAGGAATCAAAACCTGAAGCATGTCACACGCATACACCAAACCTCAGATTATCAAGAGAAATCATAAGATCATAAGCATAGAGCGAAATCGATGATAACGAGAAGGACCTTCTTAGTAGATGAAGACATAGTTGCAGAAACAGAGAAGGATCGTCGATTTAAGAGAAGAGAGTTTCGTTTCAGTGATTGGAAAGAGGAGTTATGGAGTTCGGTGCTGAATAATGATGGAGTAGTGACACTGATTGGTGTTAAATAGCGGTGGTGACACAACGACGACGCCATTAACGTTTTTTTNCTTACGTGTCGAAATATGATTGGTTGTAAGTGGTAGTGAACAACTTAATCTTCACACGTCATCATAAAGATTACAAGTAAATAAAGCACTTTGACTGGTACAGCTTACCGGTTATTGGAAACGGCGTGTAGTTAGTTAAGGTGAGAACAGTTTTGTTCATGCACTTGTTGTCGTTTTGATGTTTTTTATTTATACTCCCTCTTGATTTTATAATTTTTACATGTAAATAAATAAAAATTTTATTTTAACTATATATATACTCAAATTTTTAAATAATTATTTTTAATTGTTTATTTCGTATTTATTAATTTTATTTTAATTATAATTTTATTAAATAATAATAAAAATTATAAATTATAAAATTTTAAAATTTTTAAAATCAATTATCGTGAAACGGAAACAGTATTATTAATTGAGATATATAAAAAACATTTAAAATGCAATACAATCATAATTGAAAATTAATATAATGAAACTAAAAATTAGATTAATTTTTTTTAATAATTGTTAATTTTAAAATAATTATTTATTTAAAAAAGTTCATTTTAGCTCTTATTATTTAACTATGGACGACAACTAGTTTCTTTCCAAATATTAAAGCACAACTATATCAGTAAAATTCTTTCATATTCCCCAGACGATTCATTTATTTTTTCCTATATTTAGTCAACTAAACATGAAAAAATTAGTGAACTAAACTTTCCCTAATTGGCGTTTATGTTATAAATGCTAAGTATTAATTCCGTAACATTAGCTAAAAACTTCATATGCAGTATAAATGTTTAATGTCTATTCGCGTAAATATGAAATAATTAATGCAAGTATAAATATGTGATCGGATCCGAACAAATTGGATCCACCGGATCGGAGGGAAAAACAAGCCTATCTTCGCCATTAACGAAGGTCGAGCTGCTTGCCACAAAAATGCATTCTCCTCGAAAGCTATTTCACGCGCGACCATCACTCGCAACACGCCGATCAACGGCGCTTCTTATATTAACTTCACTAGCTATCGGAATCGCCGGTTTCACATTTGGACTCGCCGTGATTCTTATACCAGGTCTCCGAACAACCGGTCGTAATTGCATAACAAACGTTCCTCCGAAAACAGTGCGAGTCGTTTGGGACGTCATTGGAAATAGTAATGGTGTTAGTAGCGAAGGGAAGAGGCATAAGGTTATGGGATTCGTTGGTATTCAAACCGGATTCGGATCCGCTGGTAGGAGACGAGCACTTAGGAAGACATGGATGCCGTCAGATCCAGAAGGACTTCGACGGTACTGATTGATTTAAATTTTATAACCATTGTTATCGTTTGAATTGAATTGATGATAAATGAAATTGGAATTTTTCTATTTTAGCTTCAGAACATCTATGGAAACATGAGAACACTCGATCTGGATTTTGATATTGATCTTGATTCCTAGGTTGAAATGAATCTAATCAGTTGCTAATTACTAAACTTTAAATCCAAAAAAATCTCTCCAGATTCAAGTGATTACAGTATAATCAACGTTTGGTTCTTGTTTTGCTGTATTACATTGATTCTTGGTTTGCCTGTGTTTGCTTCTTCTTCACTGCTATTTGTAGCTTGGAAGAATCTACAGGACTAGCCATTAGGTTTGTGATAGGGAAAACCAAAAACGAGGAGAAAATGGCTGAGCTCAGAAAGGAAATCGCAAAGTATGATGATTTTATACTGTTAGATATCGAAGAGGAGTACAGTAAGCTCCCTTACAAAACGTAAGTGAGAGTTATATGCTTCACCTTTTCTATTATCAGATCAATGCAATAGGATTCAAAAGGCTCTAATGCATTGTAGTCTTTATTCTTCCTTCGTTTGTATAGCTTGGCTTTCTTCAAAGCTGCATACGCTCTTTATGATTCTGAATTCTATGTCAAAGCTGATGATGATATATACTTGAGGCCAGGTGATTATCTCTTATATATTGATCTCTGTCTTCATTAAAAAGATCTAGACTTGTTCTGTTGTTTACTTCATGTTTTTCTTTTACAGATCGACTCTCGTTGCTATTGGCAAAAGAGAGGAGTCACTCTCAGACATACCTAGGATGCTTGAAAAAGGGTCCGGTTTTCACAGATCCTAAGCTCAAATGGTAAGTACGAAAAGGTTAAAACACAAAGCTTTAACACGAAGAAGGCGAGAACTAACGAATATATGCTGAGAAACAAAATTGGAAATTTGCAGGTTTGAACCATTGTCACATCTACTAGGAAAAGAATACTTTCTACATGCTTATGGCCCAATCTATGCTCTCTCTGCTGATGTAGTAGCAAGTTTAGTTGCCCTTAAGAATAACAGGCATGTTCTGTTTCATAACCTTTGACAAAAGATGATCATAGTGTCCTCTTTGGTTTAGTAAAGAAAATAATATTTTTGTCAACAACTACAGTTTCAGGATGTTCAACAACGAGGATGTAACAATAGGTGCATGGATGTTAGCAATGAATGTTAACCATGAGAATCATCATATCCTTTGTGAACCAGAATGCTCACCTTCCTCTGTTGCTGTTTGGGACATACCTAAATGCTCAGGTTTAATTCTTACAAATTCGATAATAGTAGTAAATGTGATCAAACTCTTGATACAGTAACAAATATACTGTACAACCATTTTGATAATAGAGTTTGGTGCAGGGCTTTGTAATCCTGAGAAGAGAATGTTGGAACTTCACAAGCAAGAAAGCTGCTCGACAAGCCCGACTTTGCCATCAGATGATGAGTGATCTTATTAAACCTCTTCTTTGTGGTCGAGGCTCTAACATTGCAGATCTGCTTCTTCAAGCAAAAGGTTCTTTCACAGAGATTGATTTGTGTTCTTTGCTTTTGTCTCTAATCTCGAAAGAGTGATTTTTTTTCCTAGTGAGAGCCACCATAGTCTGTATGTATTCTGGTTTATAACGATTATAATTAAAATTCTTTAACTGGAGTTAACCAATATGTGTTGGTTTAATTTATATTTGTAATTGCTTTTGAAGAAGTCTTTTAATTTCCAAGCGAAATCCATGTTGGCCGTGAAATCTTTCTCTTCCTACAGGCTCGCCTTT